>JAEPRC010000301.1:0-49105 GCA_016758945.1 Mucor plumbeus
AAAAGAAAACAATTTAATCTTCCGAGATACATAGAATTTGTCTCAATATAAATATATTTGTAGTACTTAAAAATCATGCTAAACTCAAAACTAGCAAACACTGGGACAGTTTTGGGAGTCACTGTATTAATAATTTTTTGTTTTCTAATTGGACTATTTGTATGGGAAAAAAAAAGGAATTAAAAGAATTACGTTGCGTATACTTTGAAAAAATCAAAGAAAGAGAAAAACGCAATTGCTTATTTTGGGGTATTCCTGTAACCAACTTTAATATTCTTTAAAGGCAAGGCGAATACCATTTCAAATTTCCCGGGCTCAGGATTACTGAGCAGAGTTGTACATGTATAAACGTGTAACGTATCACTCAAAATTCTTGGTTCTCCATGCCACTTGTACAAAATGTTAAGGATTAAAAAGTCTGAATGCTTTGATGAATCTTAATGGTTATAATTTCTAAAGATTTGAAAAATATACCATATAATGAATCTTATATAAGGGCATTTAAAATTATTAGAAGCAAAATATAATCGTTACTATCTTCAAGAGTAGGCTAAGAGATGTGGCGTAAACTTGAAACGTTTTAGTTAACATGTGAAATGTAATGTCAAAACAAGTGTAAAATAAATATTAACTTAATGAAAGGAAATGTATTGCCTTTTTCTTTTCTATAATAAAAAATGAAGTATACTTCTCTCTGTAGTTGTTTAAAAGAGTATATTTCTTTAAAAAATTTAAAATCACATTTGCAAAATAAACATAAAATCATAGTTACAAGTAAATCACAGCGAACGAAACAAAGAAAGTCTGTGTGGGATTGTGCTTTGTGCAACAAAAGAATAAATAATCACGCTGAATTAAAAACACACTTTGACTTTGTGCATGGCTACTATATGAATAGCATTGGAGTGACAAGCAGTGAGGAATTAAATACATTGGAAAATGCTTATGAAGAAAGAATTGATCGCTATGAAGAAAAAATTGCTGAATTGTCTTAATTGTGCCACATTCAGGAAATTAAGTGCTTTTTTTCTCATATTATAATCACTTAATTTCCTGAATGTGGCACAATTAAGACAATTCAGTAATTTTTTCATCACAGTGTACAGTAGCTCTTTTATCTTTATTTAGTGGAGTACCAAGAGTTGATTTAGCCAAAGAAGAAGATTTGGTAATATGTTGTAAATGTAGTGTTTATACTTCCACTAGGAGATTCTTTTATCGACAAGGCTTTTTTAATAATATATCAATTATGCTTTTTATATTGGACAGCTACAATATTATGTTTCTCAGCAATTTCCTTTATGGATTTAATTTATTTCGCTTTAATTATTGGTTGATTGTTATCGGTATCTCTAGTAAACAGCGCTACGATTTGCTCTTTGCATTTGATAACAGATTCATCCCAAAATACTTTATTTTCATCATCTTTTGATTCATACAGGTATCTTGTTGTAATCTCTATTTTTGAAGTTAAAAGCGGTTCTAATGTTTATTTTCATAACATCATACCTTGTTCATTAATATTCATACTTAATTAGACTACGTTCTATAAAAGGTTACTAATAAAGCTAATCAATAGTAAACGCCTAATTAAAATTGACTCATATTACTAGTGAATGCAATCGAGCAATGCCAGTATAAGCAAGCGAGCGAGATACCTGCTTAGGCTCGCTTGAATTGCATACTTTTTAGGATATTATTTGCTTTGGCTTGCTTGATTAAATTTTTTTGCTACTTTTTTGCTTGGCGCTCGGTAAAAACATCGGCAGCTTGCTTGCATACTTGCTCGAATTGCCCAGAATTATAAGAGGCTTGCTTGCATGTAAACTTAACTTGCTTGATTACTTGATTTGAAAGTAATCAAGCATATAACACAGGGTAATTTTATTCAATTCTCGTAATTTCAGTTTTTCAAAATTTAAAATACAACACATTACGTATTAATATTAAGTTAAAAATAAGTAGTGCAATGCTTGAGCTCGCACTCGGATTTACTCACCTGCTTGCATGCTCGTGCTCGGCTTGCTCGAGTTTTTATAAAACTACCTAATGCTTGGCTTATGCGGGGTATTTTTTATTTAAATTTAAAATGCTTGGCTTGAGCTTAATTAATTATATGCTCGCTTGGGCTCGGCTTGCTCACATTACTTCAGAAAATATAATACCCAGTAAATGCTCGATTAAGCTGCTTGAGATCGCTTGTTCTCGACTGTTTTGCGAACGCTACATATATTACCAATCGATACAAAAAGATGCTTTAAATGTTACGTAAAGCTAATTGTAGAAAAATTTAAACCGCATTTATAAACGGCTGCTAAAAAACAAAAGTTTATAAAAATGCAAGTGGAAAAACATTTTTAATAATAGTTGGTGGTGTAACAAATTTTTGCATTATAAATTCATAGATTTAAAATGTTTATATTGTATCCTTGTTCGCCCTACAAAACTCCATCTTTTTCCTCTCTGATAATACAGTACCTCGCTTATTTTATTGAAATGAGCACCATTTGAAATAAGCTACAGCCTGAGGTTTTATGGGGTAGTTGCAATTATTGCAGATTTGTAGTGGAATGCTTCATTTTAATATCATACAAAGCTGTAACTATCGCTTGGGAAAGGTGTAATTTGCTACAATTTTATTTTTTGAATTGCACAATGTACCTTATACATAATAGAAATGAAAAAAATGACCTGCCTACATGGGATGGCAATATACTTCAAACAGACTGGAATCTCACACTCTTTGTGTATAATCATATTAACATATGTATGGTTTTTAAGGCTATTAATAACAATTCAAGGCAGTGATAATGATGAATATAATTACACTTCTCGAGCATAGATATACAGTGACCCGCAAAACTGTTTCAATGTTTTGAAAATTTGAACAAAAGTAACCAAAACTTCCTCAATTTCAGTCGGAGATATACGAAATTTTTATTTTAAGTAATTTAGCATATTTAAAAGTATTTAGTAAAATTCCAATTTAATTAATTGTAATTCCGCAAATATTATGTAAGTTTAAAAAAGAGTACATCATTGAAACAGTTTTGCACGCACTATCCAAAAATACTTAAATTTTATTTAAATGCAGTTAATAATCAATGCCGTAACCTTTTGCTTTAATGCAAGCTTCTACACAATAGGGCATACTCGAAATAACCTTTTGGCATTCCTCAACTGTTATTTTTTCATACCAAACCTCACGCGTTCTCTCCCAAAGATCATTCATACCTTTTGGAGGCATATCATACTCGTTCAGGCGGATTTTCAATAATCTCCACATATTTTCGTTTGGGTTTAGATCAGGAGATTGTGCTGGCCATGACATTACTTCATATTTTTTTGTTTTGAAGTGGTCTTTCATTAATTTCGAGGTATGTTTAGGATCATTGTCTTGCTGAAGAATGACTTGATCACGACGCAACTTCAATTTTTGGGACATGTCGTCGATAGATTTTTCCAAATCGTCGTCAATAATGCTTTTGTATAGTTCCGAGTTCATATTACCTTCAATTTTGCACAACCAACCAACTCCAGACCAAGAAATTCCACTCCAAATCATGATACGACGGCCGCCTCCATATTTTCTTTTTTTCTTGGTATCCCTTGGTTGAACCTCCTCATTGTCTCTTTTCCAACACCAACCTCGACCATCGGAGTTAAAACAATTTACCTTTGACTCATCGGTAAAAATAACGCGCTTCCAATCATCTAAAGTCCAATCAATTTTGTCTTTACACTAGAGGAGACACTCCTTGGCATTATCGTCACTGATGTCTGGCTTTTTTACCTTAGGTAAAGCGCCTAAACCATTATTCCTGAGAGCTCTACGTACAGTATCCGCGCTGACATTGATTTTTAAATCACGATAGAGCTCTTCTTTGATTTGCATCGCATTATCTAAGCCACCTTTAGTGATTTTTTGTACGCAATATCTTTTATTTTCAATTGTCAATTTTGATGGGCGGCCTCCTTTAGCTTTTTTTCGGTCAGGACAAGCTATTTTTCCAATTCAACATACTGTGGCTCTACTAACTTTTACACGACGAACAATTTCCGCTACGGTATGACCTGAATTAAGCAAAGAAAGGACGTCGCTGCGTTTAGAGTCTGATATACTTTTCATCTTGGTGTTTTTGCTTGAAGTTACTAGTAAAAAATGTAGGATAAAAATTGAAAAACATCTCCTATATTTCCCAAGTATTTAACTCTTTTATAAGGTATCCAGCTTTAATGTAGAAGTTGTGGGTCTCTAATTTATAATTTTAATGATGTGCGTGCAAAACTGTTTCAATGATGTACTCTTTTTTAAACTTACATAATATTTGCGGAATTACAATTAATTAAATTGGAATTTTACTAAATACTTTTAAATATGCTAAATTACTTAAAATAAAAATTTCGTATATCTCCGACTGAAATTGAGGAAGTTTTGGTTACTTTTGTTCAAATTTTCAAAACATTGAAACAGTTTTGCGGGTCACTGTATCTTCATACTGTATATATTTTATGATGTTTTTTTTAGTGACAAATATTACAAGCAATAGTAACTAATGGCAAAAAAATTATTTGTCCATCATCATCGTTAATTTTAATCAAATTATTTTGAATTGACGTTCCTCGGTCTTTGAGTTTTTGCTCCTTCATTAAAATAGCTTTCTTTAAGAGTCGCTCCTGTAATATGGAACTCATACTGTCAATTTTTCTTTTTCGTTTTAACCATATATTTTTATCAACTTCTGAATCAGTTAAGATAACTGTGCTGTCAAAACCTTTATGTGGAACTAAGATACAAACAAATACAAGAGATATCTACATATTTGTGTATGTACTTTTTTTTAGTTTGGCAATCAAATTTTTAATGGGACAATCAGATAAAATTATTTCGTCGTCTTTGAAATTAGCAATGATGTATTTCAAAAAGCCATATACAACAATTTGGGTATCTTTCGAGCGAATCACTGTTCTGTCATTGTAAGTTGATTGCTCCACAGTTACAATGTGGCACGGAAAAGGGAATTCAAGGTCAGTTACTTTTGAACATGATGTCAGTTTTCCTAGGACAGTGTAATTGTTTAGATAAATTGTTATTATTATTATTATTACCTTTAACAGTGACCACTTGGTTTTTGCTAAAACTCATGATTTATATGATGGTAGCACTATACGATCGTACTGTAACTATTTTGTCATCTGCTTTGTTGGACACAGATGAAAAAAACCCACCTTTACTGTCTATTTTTATTTAGCTACCTCAGATTGAATTTTTCCTTCTACTGTAACGTCCAAGATTAAAATTAAAATAAGATTAATAAGGAAGAAGGAAGAAAAAAAAAGAAAAAAGTTTTTTTCATTCAGAAAATTTATGCATCGCAGGTTTCTCTAAAAGCAGTTAAAGCCGGACACACCACGGGAAAAAAGGTGTAAAATGAGATATAAACTACAACTTTTCTGAAAAAACTACTATGGCAATTGCTGCAGAAACTGTTTTACGTGAAGACGTTCTTGGAAAGGTATAACTTTATAACAATCTTATGTAAAGAAATTAATAACTGCAAATTTTAAGATTGCTATTTTCGCGTTTTTCCCTATAGTGCCATATATCGACTAGTAGAACGACAATCAATAATAGAGCCAACGCAGTATATAATTCAAATGCAAAAAAAGAATGGCAGGCCACATTCTTTTAATAACCGCAGATGTAAGTTTTTCTGTTACACGTCAAATTAACTTGATCAAAGATCAAATGTATATTGTGCCACACATCAATTTATTCCTGGTTCTAATAATGGTTATTATTTGGTTGTTTTGACTAAAGAAGAAAAGGCTACTTTTCATGTTGTGTCAGATGCAGATGTAGAAACTGGGGCTGTTTGGGGAGAAAAGGTTTGACAGAAGGGGAATATTCTTCAACAAAAAGATGCTTCGGTTGAATTTGATTTGTTTGGAGAAGAACAGTAAGAAGATTTTGATCATGCTATTGATGTTCAATTAGAAAAAATATCAGTACAAACAAAAAAAGATGAAGGCAAAGGTAAATTACAACCATCGGTTGTTACAAAACCGCCAAATGTATTACTTTCAGTATCTGCAAAAGTGTGGGCTGAAGGTCAAGTTGTTGAATTATCAGAAGAATCAGATACTGAACCAAGTGGATCAAATTTAAAGCGTGTTCGTTCTGTGGAAAGTGAAGATAATAAAGCAAAACGTATGTTGTATAGTTTTGTTAAAAAGTATAAAAAGTTTTAAAAATAAAAACACATATGATTGTCAGTTTTATTTTTTTATTTATGTGAAGAAAAAAACATGTATATGTGTGTGAAAAATGAAAATAAAAACACTTTTAAAATAATATAGAAGATATTGTTGATTCTTTTTAAAATAAAATAAAATTATTAAAGACTATCGGAAATACTTTGCTATTTATATTAGTTGTCTAAACTAAAGGAATGGGAAGAATGCAAGAGATGGATCATTGATGTTAATCAATGAATAACTAGAAAGACTGATTGAATGAGTTGATAGATTGTGTAGATTGGAAATAGAACAGTTATTGGTTTTTCATGAATATGAAAATTTAAGGACTTGCTTAATGAGCATAATAAAAATTTAAGGACTTGTTTAATAACAAGTTCATTGATTATCTCTTAAAACATACTTGATGATGTTGTACAGGACGTCAAATTTATTTACACGAGATTGACATTTAAATTGTGGTTCAAATATATAAATTTTTACTATAGTAACAATTGCTGTTCTATGACAATGTGAGCAGTAACAGGTTTGTCTTCCACAATATTCTTAGCTAAACCCTGCTAATAATATACAATGCAGTATAAATATATAATGCAGCATAAAAAAGAGGGATTGTGATCCTACTACTGGTGAGGAAGGACTATTAGTATGACAGCGTCTATTCAGTCATCCACGACGTATGAAAATACTACACTGAAGTGAATCAATAAAATGCCTCGCTCCATATTTGGCTATGGGGTGGCTAAATTAATTTACTATTTGTTACTATACATTATGAAAGTAAATTTGTCTTTGACATTTTTTAAATAAAATTCATTTTTAATCTAAATTCATAACCATAAGTTTGCAGATATACAATTCGTTGGATAAAGGTATTATTACTTAACTAAGTGTTATGATTCCATTATGTCCAAATTTTATGTGCACATTTCACATATTGTGGCCATTTTGATCGTCGTGCAGTTGATTAGTTTCGTGTTCGTCATAATCGTTAGTTTTAAATGTTTACATCTGGCGTAAGTTTATCGTTGTTTGAGCGTTGAACATCGAAGTTTCATTTTTGGATTATTGTTTTGTATGTTCAATAACTTTATAAAGTTGATCGTTTGTTATAGTAGCATCTTGGATTTTTGCAAAGATGTTGTTTCAAAAATGAAATATTGTTTAGTGTAGTCTTTTGCTTGTTGTTCAAAGGATGTTCAAAAACGCAATGTCTGCCCTCATGTCTACATCTTTATTGTATAATTTAGTATGAATATGTATGGAAGATTAAACAAGGAAAAAAATTAAAATGACCCAATATAGTTTTTAACAAGACATAAGAAAGATATGTTTAATACATGAAAGGTGCGGTAATTTTCATTATTATAGCGGACTTGAATTTGTTGTCAATAGTAAAAACCATTGTTGATATGGTTATATACAAAGAGTGTGAGATTTCAGTCTGTTTTAGGTAAATTGCCGACTCATTTGGACAGGCCATTGGTAAATTGTGCAATCCAAAGAAAAATAGCAATGCAAGTGATAGTTACGGCTTTGAATGTTATTGAAATGAAGCAATTAAAATCACTTGTCATCGTACAGTATAAAGAATGACTCTAAAAAAATCTGTTGGGCTAACTTTGTAATTTATGCAAAAGATTATACTATTGCTTCTGTTTCTGTTCTGGAGAAATCAAGCACAACAATTAGACGCTATTGGCTCCGCTATGAGCTAGGCTACACAGTTCGAAACACAAAAGATACTAGCTGGTTTATAATTGAGCGAGAAATTGATGTTATTATTTATTCATCGTCAACTTCTGAATTTTTATTTTCACCTTTAATTGAACAAGAAACATTATCATGCTTGGGAACTCCTATTTTAAAGATAAAAAATTGGAGGCTCTAAATTTGTATGATAAAATGAGAAATGAAGAAAAATGGGAATTGCATACAGCAAAACAATAGGTAGAGGATGTGATGCGACAACAAGTAGTATATTTAATATACGAACAGTAAGCTACTGTATGTTTCCCCATTTAATATTTAGGATATTACTGAAGAAGATTTAAGTGGTTATATTGTTTCAGTAAAAAAAATGTAGAATTTATAGCATCGCACAATGGGAAAAAACGCGAAAATAGCAATTTTAAAATTTGCAGTTATTTTTTTCTTTACATCAGATTGTTATAAAGTTATATCTTTCCAATAAAATGTTCACGTAAAACAGTTTCTGCAGCAATTGTCATAGTAGTTTTTTCAGAAAAGTTGTAGTTTATATCTCATTTTACACCTTTTTTCCCGTGGTGTTACAAGAAATGTTAATTCAACATTGCCTCGTTTTAAATAAAACTTCCTTATTATATTTTAAAAAATAAATAAATCTTATTGTGAATGGATAAGGGAATTTTTTGTTTTAATGCTTTAGCATATTTTGAGTTTGTTATATGCATTGTTTGTACATGATCTCGCTACTACTAATAACAAATAATTGAGAAATGTACAACAGTTAAATAAAGCTAAAATTGGTTCTCTTTAGATGTAATTCAAGATATTTGCGGTTCACACCAAGAGCTTCTTAACAGTTTATAAAAACCTTCACGTCTGCTTACTTTCATCATAAAAGCATAAAACAAAATAACAAAACTACTGTTCTTTCCATTTCAAGATGATGATGTATTGATGATGGAACATATAATGATTTTATTTATTTGTGAACTGTGAATTATCCTTAAAGATTATAAATAAAAATACAATTTAAAAAGACAATAATGTATCAGCTTTTCCAACTGTATATATAAAAACTAAAAGAAGTCTGAAGTTTATTAAGATATAAAAGTATGGGTCTTTTATATCAGTTTATTATTTACTACTGAGAATATAACTATAGAACTATAGAACCAATAGATCAATATGATAAGTATTTATCCATATTAATTTAACAAATCAGGAAAACAATATGTTAAGTGCTTTTCCTAGTTGACATGTTTCAAGTTTAGTATTTGTCTTGTTCTTGTTTAATTTGTTGATGGAAGGTCCGTGCCTGGAGATCTAATTATATTAATAGCGCCGCCTATTAATATTGAGTTTGACATGAGTTAATTGTGCTACTGAGCCGCATGGAAAAGTAGAATATCCGTAGTTGATACTTCTTTCTGAAGTATTGGTTATACTATGGATTTGCCCAAGCCACAATCATAGTATCTTAACTATCAGGTTAGGATGTAGATTTGTAGAAGGTGACATGGAATACAACAAACTGTCGATTTCATCATCCGTATTGCCTAAAAATGTTGTAAACAGTTAAATTAATTTAGTATTTGTTACTGTACATCATTATTATATATGGAAAGTAAATTTGTTTTTGATCTTCTTAAATAGAAGCCAGTTCAATCTACAGTATAAGCGACAAAAAATCAATCAGAAGAGCTGGAAAAGTTAATAAGAAAGGTGCTGAAGCATTGAAATGCTATGATTGTGGGTATACACCTTTTACTTACAGTCACAGAGCGGTTTGTAAAAAGAACCCAAATAACAAGAAGAACAACAAAAATAGAAATAAAAAATCTATTGTACCAACTCCTGCTGCTACCATGAATATCGATGATAGCTCATCTGATAACGATGAAAGTGAGCAACGTTTTGCTGTTGCTACGATTATGCCAAAGAAGAAGGAAAAGGAAACATCCAAAATGGATATCGATAGTGAATAAACAAATGCTGGTATCAAAGTTAACACTTGGTTTTTGTTAGACACTGGTTGCACATTTAGTGCAATTTCACCACAATTAGTTTCTTTTTTAAATTTAAATATTTGCAATAAAAATGGTATTATTAAATTGGCACAAAATAATAAAGTAGTTGATCGTAAAGGTCAAACTGAAGAAGAACTCATCATTAATTATGGTTTGAAATTCGTTCGTTCAAACTTTGAAGTTTTTGATTTATTTAATGATGTCCATTGTGTATTTGGAATGGATTTTGAGAGTTATAAGTAAATAACGATTATTTCCAATACAATAAAATAAAGAAAACTACAAGTGATTATATCACGGAGAACGTAGGGTCTTTATTATTAAGTTAAAAAGGAAGCCAGGAGCCATCAGGTCCTGGTTTCTAAAAGTATTTATACTATTTCAATTCCATTTGGATGTCAGATTCAATATGAAATTGAGTTGATATTTAACATAAATAATAGGCAAAAAACCGACAGATTTATCATATAAAGTGGGTATTACATTGAGTAATATCGAAGCAGATTGGTTAGATCGAATTGGTTATGAAATACCAAAGATTGAACCTAATCCTTATGGATCTAAAGAAGAACGTAAAATTATGATGAACGAATTGAAACCGTTTATTGATGTAAAAACTAGTACAGTAAATACTCTTTGAAAATATTTGATAAATTAATTTTCATCTTCTTACTAAACGTTTTTCTTTTTCAACATGCTTACTCTCAGTTTTTTTTTTATCAAGTGTGTATGATGGTGCGAAAATTAAGGTTGATAAGATACGCGTATCTGGTAATTTGTCGCTTTTTAGATACTGGGACGGATTTTACTTACTATTTCAGTCATCCATCAATGGTTTTTTATTTCTGTGCTTTTTGTATTGCAGGTACTATGCATATTATTGGGTTTCTGGATTAATGGCGGTTTCTTTGAATAATAGCTCCAGAAGCAGCCGTGCAATGTACAATATGCGGGTTTCGGCTCAAAAAGTCAGTCGTTGTAGCGTAGTTCGTAATCTTCAAGATAAAAATGATTATGAGTTAAATATAACTAGTGCTGTCGAATTCCCAAAGTTGAAATTTATTTTATATTTATGCATTATGCAAAATGGAGTGAACTTGCAAGTAATGTTGAAGAAATAATAGTTGGTCATATTACTTTGAATTTTGATGATGGAAAAAAAGACCATTTTGCTGACGAAATAATGAAAATGAAGCGTGATTTAGTCCGTAGTAATATGATGGCAGCTGACAGTGTTGATCCTATCATAGAAGTAAATGTTAAGGTGCAGCGAGTTGAACGACGTCCTGGTGCTATTATTCGTAGAAATTAACCCTAGAATTGCGTCTATTGATTTGGAAACATTCGCTGAAGAGATGACAATATATTTGATGCAGAGACCCGGCTAGTATTGGATTTGTTGCCCGTTGTCGAAAGTTCTATTTTTACAAGCTTAACTGGGTGATAGCTTTCAAAAAATTATTACCTGCTGATATATTTGAGTTACTTCTTATACGAAATGTTTAAGGAAGTAATGGTATGTATTTCAATAATAGTTTGTTTACCGACTGTAGAAATAAAGGGAAATTATTCAAATATATACATGTAAACGAATGTGTTGCACTTGTTCTGTGTAATATCAATAAATATACGATAGGGATTCGTATGTAATAATATAAAATTATGTTTACAAGAGAAAGATTGTTTTACTAAATACGCTATGGGAAAAAACGCGAAAATGGAAATTTTAAAATTTGCAGTTATTTAATTTCTTACGCAAGATTATTATAACGTTATATCTTTCCAATAAAATCTTCATGCAAAACAGTTCTTGTAGCGAATATCGTAGTAGTTTTTTTCAGAAAAGTTGTAGTTTATACCTCATTTTACACCTTTTTTCCCGTAGTGTGCTCCATTTTTGATAACCCAATAGTTAGTATTAAAGGTATATCACGTGACAAGAAAGTTGTTTAATTTCTTTGCTCAGGGATGGCAAGTCAATACATTTTGTACCTCCAAAAGTTGGTATAGGTAAGGCAACTGTTGAAAGGTTCGGAAAAAAGGACTGCGGAGATCGTAATCTGTCTAAAGTTAGTCGCCCTTGGTTGATTCAAGGTACCGATGAAAGATACAGTATTATGGTTGCTGGTTCATTGCATCACTTTTTTGGTTCTACTATTATTAACGCATTTATGTCACAAAACATTAATAGAGCTATGATCCGTTGCCGCACTAGTTCACAGAGACTTAGTAGAACTGTAATTGATGGTGGTATCATTGTTGAAGATCAAAACCCTGTGAACGACGAAAGATTCAATTTGAAATTGGATTTTTTGTTGAAGCTGTTTGTCTTCCAAAATTGGGATGTTGCCAACATTGGACACATAACAATTGATATAGTAACTGGAGATCGAGTTGAATTTGGGAGAGACTTGAATGACATGAAAAGGTGTTTAATTAATTTAAATTCACTTGGCCCACAAGACTTGATTGACCCAGTTATTATAGAAGAAGAAGTGGTTGTTGAAGAACGTATAAATAATGAAAAAATTTCAGTACGTAATCTAAATCAAGCTGTTCTTAATGTTAATTTTCCGTTGATAACTATGAATATATTGGATGTGTTCCTGAAATACAAAATGCTATAGTAATGCTCAATATTAAGATGGTTGATGAAGAAGCTGCTGCAGTTCTTAATCCTGTAATTTCTACTACTGCTGCTACTGCTAATCCTGTTGAGGTTAATCGACCTATTCGTGGAAAAGGTGCGTCATATGATACAGTCGGGATTACTAATGTTTCATCCATTCCCAATTTTTTCTATTTTTTTTGTCATACTTTTCTTTCAAACACTTTTTTTTATTAATAACAATGTCCAAAACATTCGAAATTAACATCAAAAAATTGCAAGATCCAACAGGATCCAAGCAAGACGTAAAAAAAATGAAACTTGGAGCTATATTCTATTTAAAACAGCTTGGATTTAACCAATATGACATTTCTACTATGATTGATATAAAGCGTCCTACAGTTCAAAGTATCATATCCAGAGTAAACCAAACTGGTACTACTCTAACAGGTAAAAGTACTGGGAGACCATCTGCCTTTGATGACTATACACAACGTCATTTGGAACGAACAATAAGGAGAGATCCCTTCCAGACGTTAGAGACCATTACGGGGCAACTCAGAATGATGGGGAAAAATGTAAGCCGCTCGACAACAAGAAAATGGGTTAGCAATTTGGGCTTTAGATATTATACACCTGCTGTTAAACCCAAAATGAATGAGGAGCACAAAAAAAATATATTAGAATGGGCACATCTTCATAAGAATTGGTCCAGTGAGCAATGGAGACAAGTAATTTGGTCTGATGAGTCAAGATTTCGCGTTTCAGGTAATGATGGAACGCCATTAGTTTTGAGAAAAGAAGGTGAAAGGTATGAAAGCTGCCATACATTACGTTCAGTAAAGTTTGGTGGCGGTAGTTTGATGGTTTGGTCTTGTTTTTGGGCTGGGGGTTTGGGACCTTTGGTTTTTATTGATGGTAATATGAATCAAGAATCGTATATTGACGTATTATCTCAGTATTATATTCCATGGGTTCTGGACTTATATAAAAACGAAGACAAGGTGTTTACCTTTCAGGAAGATAATGCTACCTGCCATACAGGTGCATATGCAAAGTGGTGGAAGAGATCGCATTCAATGAATGTTATGGAAAAATGGCCAGCCCAAAGTCCTGATCTCAACCCCATTGAGCATGTTTGGAGCGAGCTCGCTCGTAAGTTACGTCGAAGAGAGAATCTTATTCATAATACTGAAGAACTTCGGCGGGAACTTCTCCTCGCTTGGGAGAACATTGATGTTGAGTTCACTGCCAAGTTAATAGAAAGTATGCCCAAAATATGTCAGGCAGTTATAGATAGCAAGGGACACGTAACAAAATATTAGTTTTGTTACTTATTTTTATTTTCAAATAATAAACATATATATTTTACTTTTGACGAAATATAAAGGTATCAGAGCCTTCTAATAACGAGCAAACTAAATTCGAAAATGAGTGTTCATTATGTATTTTTTTTTTTTTTTTTTTTTGGAAGAAACATTAGTAATTCCGACTGTACTTTATCTAAGGAGCAGTAGGGATTATTTTAAAAACTGATTAAAATATAACCCATTCTGGAGCATTAAGCATTATTTTAAGTAAATATAAATATATGAATAACCTGACATTAGCTTTATAATAATAACTCAATTCAATTTGAACTTTCATATATTAGAAATAAATAAAAAAATACTGTTTGCTTTAAAATTGTGGTGGTTAAAAAGGGGAATGAGTTGCAAATATGGATTAATGAAGTTTTTATTACGGGTTATATATAGTTTTTATCATTTAATTACTTAAAATAAGAAGCAAGTAATGGAGTTTTTATTTGAGTAATGGCAATGTGTATTTGTTAATGAGAAGAGAGAAGACGTACAGTGTTTGGGAGGCGATTGTATTGGTGATAGATTAAAAGAAGATGTACAGTGCTTAGAAGATAACAAGAATTTTATTGATAAGACAGAGTTGGATGCAATTGTTGAAATTGATGATGATTCGATGTATGAAGATTCAGATTATTCTCAATTAGTACTCAACGTTGGAAATGAAGATGATTTTGGAATGAAATTAGATGCAGTTATTATGGAGGTTATCAAACAATTTGGCATTATCAGTACTACAACGATAATTGGAAATGTTTTAAATCAGCGTGATATAAAGTTGTACTAGTCAAGAACTGAGATTAGACAAGAGAAGCTTAAGAGTAATATTGATGTTGAATATCTGGAAAAAATGGTTATTACTGAGTTGGTAGTTCTTAAAGAGTATAATCTTGTTGTAGATATATTTGATTATGAAAAATGAAACATGCAGCAATGATTTCGCATTTTAATATTTATAAACATATTGGACAATTGGTATAAGCTAATTTGGATGCTGTTGAGAGTGAAATAATACAATTATTGCCAGCACAAACCAAAACAAATTTTAGTAGATTAAAAAGAAGATGCAAACAAATATTAGAGATAAAGCGCGAGATTAATCCTGGATGTGGTTTGCTTTGCTTTTATGTTACTCCATCAGATATAGAAGATATTAAAGAACAGAAGTTAATTGAGTGGATAAAAACAATTAATAATGATCAAGATTTATGCGCCATTTTAAGCTAAATTGGAATTATAATTAAATTCTGCTTTACCAAGAATGAACTAAAAAATTAGTATGATAAAAATTATGAATTTAGTCTAATGCATGATTATTAGTTGGAATTTGCTCTGTTATCAATATATTAGGTGATATAGGTTTTTGTGGAACGGTCATAAATATTGAGGCTTTTTATGCACGTTGTTTGTTTGTATATAATTATCAAAACCTTTATGGAAATTGGCAATAGTAGTATACAGTATAGGTAGTGTCAGGAAAAAAAAGATTCAATCTACAGTATTCAACTTAACTGTTCATAGTTCAAATGGTTTACAAAATTCAACATAACATCTTCGACATATCTGAATTGCGCAAGGCTTAGAGATAGAATATAAGTGTAAGAAAAAAATGTATAGTTTAAATAAAGAAACTGGTTAAATTAAATCACACACAAAAACTGAAGAGAATCTTTATTTAATATCAATAATTTGTCCTATTTATATGCAAGTTCTATGTATTATAACTACTCATTAGATCAGTATTTATTTACTATCGTAACATATCATATATTTGATTCCTGCATATTATACATACCTGACATCTATCAAATATATCCCTCACTCTAGGGTCATTCTTTATTAGGAAAGTATTAAAAATGTTGTCATAAATTAATTAATTCTCTTATTCCCAATAAGAATTACAAATTGAAAGGTTTATTATCTTTCAAATAACCATAATAAGCTGTGGACGCAACAAAATCTTCCAGAATTCAATTGCCATTTGAGGTCATTATTCATGTTATTGTATTTATTTACTACCTCCGGTTTCTTATCATTATTCAAAATCAATCCAAGCACCACGGAAAAAAAGGTGTAAAATGAGGTATAAACTACAAATTCTTTGAAAAAACTACTATGACAATCGCTGCAGAAACTGTTTTATGTGAAGGTTTTATTGCAAAGATATAGCTTTATAATAATCTTACGTAAAAAAAACAAATAACTGAAAAATTTAAAATTGCCATTTTTGCGTTTTTTCCCATAGTGATCACTAGAAGATTTTTCAGAAATTGCTTTTAGAAATTTTGAACTAATACTGTTTTGAAATTGACCAAGATAGTTTGGTTGACCTTGTTCTTTTCCCTTATCCTTCAAATATTTTTCAATTATGAACCACTTATCTTTGCCAGATCTATCAACAGTGATGTTCATTGGCTTGGCTACTAGCTTAACACGTTTAATCCAATCAGCTTTAAAATATCCTCAGTCTGATTCGTTAAATGAAGCAACAATCTCGATTTTGTAACTACTATAAAGCCAGATAATTGCACAATGTCATCTTTATCACGTAATTCTTCCAAACAACCAGAAATCCCTTTTTAACGTTAAGTATTCAAATACATATAATAATAATATTCTATTACAATTACATTCTCGATTATTAATCGTCTCCATTTTAAACAAAGAAAAAAGTGAGATTTTATGAAATTTTAAAAACTTTACCCATAATTGGAATAATCATAAAAACGCGTTAATGCTCAAAATCGTTTGGACAAACAAACAGTCGCCAAGCCCCATATTACGTAGATATAAAAGGACAAACAAAATTCTGATATTCTTTTTTCTTTATCCCCTCTTTAGGTCTATCAAATATATACCCGTTTCCTCTGTTAAAATGGACGACCTTATTTTGTAAAAGATAAGACCCATTGAATGCAAGAAATGCATGTACTCGTATTTAATAGAGGATCGCAATGACACCGTTACCTCTGTCGCAACAGCAGGCTACTACCTCTACTGGGTACATGAGCAGCAGTTCAATGTCAAGTAATGCACGAGCTTTCTTTCTGAAGAGGCGTACTTTGCTAGTATCTTTTTTGATATCACAAAGTACTTTTTTTTTTAAAAAAAATTGAAATGAAAAAATCTATTATAACATATCAATAATATTTTATACCCACGCATATATTTATAAATGCTCTTTATTGCTGTCTTATTATTCACCCCTCTATCAAATTCAGCTTTCCTCTTTTCTTCTTTATTTTATTAATAGGACAGGGCATGCAGCAATTCAAATTACCTCTTTATTACACAAAAACCATAATTCTGTTTTATTTGTGGGCATAAATTCTTCTGCGAACGAAAAAGACGAAACAAAAATAGGTCATTATTTTGCAGCATCTAGAAATTGCTTTCTTTCTTATTTGAATGAATCTGGTAACGAACCAAATAAAAAATAAATCCCCTTATTTTATCTATAAATAACAAAAACTAACAAGTTTACTCAACAACAAATATTACATTGATGTAGATGTTTTCCAGAATACATCTCTAAGTTTTGTAAACTATGTTGATATGTCTACCAAAACTGAAAAAGATACTACTAGTCAACAACAGTTTTTGAAAGGAAAACTCCAATTAATCAAACTTTTAGATATAGTAGATATTGAAGCTGTCTGCTTTATAGGCAGAAAGTGTGCTAACCATTTTTTGACAATACCTCCATTAAAAATGTCTCCAAACCACTATCAATTTATGGAAAATTACAATAATAGCAACAACAAAATAATTCCAAACTTTTCCGTGCCTAATACCAGCGGCCGAGTTAACATTAGTAAAACAGAATAACAAAGGCATTGGCAACAACTCGTTCAACAATTAATTCAAAAAGCTATTAAAGTTGCCAAAATCGAAAAATAAATAACCTTTTGTTTTTTTTTTGGAATTAATACTAAAAGATTGATAATTATAAAACGCAAAGTGTCACTCATATAGTTCATAACAATTGCAATATACAGTGACTCACAAAGCTGTCCCAATGTTTTGCACTTTTGGCTTTTTGGCCGATTATCGAGGTAAAATTGCGTGAAACATGTACTTAAAAATTTTACAGTTAGAAAGACAGACATCTTTTATGTCTAAAAAGTGCATACTGCTATAACAACAAGTTGGTTATCTGTTATTTATTTTTATCTACTATGGTCAGTAAACTCGCCACCTCTCACCAAATATAAATCCACATGAGCTTCTATTGCAGTGGTAGGTGCTTCTAGTGCTGTTTTATAGAGTAAAAATTGCTTTAGACTCCCTGGGTTGCTGTGGGGATGAGAAAATACAAACGTGCGCTTTTTTCACCCATTTTGCTTGCAGTGCTTCAAATATTTTTTAGAAGCTTTTATAAAATCAAATAATGGTTTAAAATTAAATTTTGAGGTTTTACTTGATGCACAATAATAATATAAATAACATATCTGAATTTCATTAGCCATCCATTGTTTTTGAAAAATTTAAGCAAACGCTTTTAAAAAAATCTCTCTTTTCCCTGCTTAAAATAGTAAAGTAACTAAAAAAAGTCTATGCAACAAACAATGGATATTAATTCAGATGGGCTGTAAGTTTTAGTGTATATACTACAACTGTAGCAGTATCCAGTGATATAGCTTTGACATTACGTTAATTTGCTAATTAGATTGTAGAATTCAGATAGCCACTTTTGAAGTGGGTTTTGTGACTCATCACACCATTGGAAATTAAAATAATGATAAATTAGCCAAAAGCAGCATGTTTGGCGACGACAACTACCAAATCAATAAGTAAATACCCTCTTTATTCATAAGTAAAATTGTAGTGCGATGTATTTTACATTTATCTATTTTTAAAAAAATTGAATTATGATACTGATTTGAATAACTGTAATCAAATAAGCGCTATAAGAGTACTAGAAAATCTTAAACCTTTATTTCTTCAATGAGTTGATCTACTGATAAATAGCAAAAAAATAAAATAAAAATGAAGTAAACGTAGTCATCTACTGGGTAGTATAAATCAACACTATACAATAATGTAGCTATAACCAAGAAGCGTTACAGCGTAAATGAAAGCTACGCATTTGGTGCATATTCAGATACAAAGAGAAAAAGTTTTGAAATGAACTCAAGTAAACATTGTTCATCATTGTGCACCATATAGTGTTTTATGTTTTTGTAATAAACTTTGGTGTTTTATACTGAAACTGTATTAAGCTAATTTACAAGTCTTTAAAACAGACTGAAGATATTTTTTCTTTGTAGTAACTGAATTTGACTCAATACATATCCAAATATCACTTTTAAAGAGTTTGATTATATATAAGAGAGTTACTCTCAATTAGTCTTTTAAAAATTTAGTGTGAAGTTATCTCAGTATATCTCAAGTTTTGGATAAGAAGCTCTTCTTAGAAAAAGCTCAATTCAAAAATTGATACAAAATTAAAAAAAAAATGTTAAAAAAACGAAACTAAACAAGAAGAAAGGGGGAAGTGCATAGAAGTAGGTATAATTACAGACTATTGATGGCTCTGGTTAGTCACTTTTGCATCTATTGATGCGTCATTACATTTGTAATTGTCACGGCTGCTCATTGATTAACAAATGATGTTCTAATGAATCTAGAGGGAATCTTGCTTATCCAAATTAAATATAGCTTGTATTATATCTTTTTGTCCTTTTGTTATGCCTTGCTTGCTTTTCTTATTGAAATTGTCCATAAGATAGGAATACCATCACGGCTAAACATCTACTTGGTCTCTAGTTTCAAACATTGATGCATAATCCAAGTATGTTCATTCAAGGAACCCAGTCTTAATTATGTAATTGATGACCACAATTTCAAAAGATACAAAATATGTGAAATTTAAATGCTACCAAAAATATAATTGTCACTGAACATTCACTAGAAGAGCAAACTCAAAGCGACCTACGTAAAATGAAAAATTTAACCTTATTAAACCATTACATTGAAAACTATATAATTATGGTATGGAATTCAAGTAAAGATAAAATAGATAGAAATTAATCAACTTCAAATCTGTACATGGAAAGGTTTGATCCAATCTTCACAGGAATTAATCAGCCAGATTAATTGGGAAAGGAGCAGCATTTTCCCAAGGGAATGAATGGGATCCAATTTTTTTTTTTTGATGTAGTTATCTTTGCTTTCCCTCAGTATCATTCTAACATAAAGTTAACTTTTGAGTGTATTACATATACAATAGAGATACATGATATATGTCGTGATGTTTTCTGTTTTGCAAAGAAGTATTGACTTTCCGTTAAAAAAATGAACCGTTTGCACCAAAACAATAGATAATAGCGAGGCAGTGATATGTTTGAAATATAGTACCAAAGCTAAAAAAAAATATATCAGAAATTTTCAAATCTTTAATGCAGAACAAAATGCATAGTAAACCTGCCTAGCAAATTAAATAATTTATGCGCAACTTTGAGTTATGCATTCAGTGATGCTGAGTCAAAAAATATTTTACTAGCAAAATTTACCATAAAATCGAAATAAAATTTTAATGGTTTTGCAGCGTTTTTCTTAAATTTCAAATAAATATTTAGAAATTTACGTTATGGAATAATGGTCAGCAAAATTATCTAAAGATCAAGATGTTGCTTGCATCTATAACTGCATTTTTGTTGAGAAATTTGATCTTTTGTGTCATTTTTTTTTTAAAAAAAAATTAAAAAAAAATAGACTTATAATTACTCATAAAAATTACGGGATGAATACATCGCTCAACGTTTTATACCCTTTTTTAATTTTTCTAGTTAAAAATCGAGATATCGTAAAACTAAATTGTTATAGGTAGATATAAATTGGTGCTACAATTTAAGCACATAAAGTACTACATACTTTGTAAAATAATCTTGATTTTTAAAGACATATAAATCATAAAAAAATCACAATTCTTTTATGTTCCAGTATGTCAAAGGGCGTTCTAAAACAAGTAGGTCCTACTTAAAAAATGAGATTTGTGTCCTAGTTTTGAACTGAGATATGCTGCAGCAAACTATTAATTTTAAACAGTGGAAAAGTAAACTCGGATACCATATTTAAAGAATATTTTTCAGACTATAAAATATAGCATATATAAATAACAAAAATTGAGTCCAGATGTAGCATCTCAGGTATGATACTAAATTTTTTATTTCTTATTTTTCATTAAAATAAAAATAAAATAAAAAGTAAACAGCAATTGCAATTGCAAATCATTTCTTTTTTAGTTTTAAATTGCAACTGGACCAAACGTGGTACAGTGGGCCAAAAAACCATATTTAACTCCAGCAATCCCAATAATCTCAATTTTATCTTGATGCTAATGATGATAATTTTTAAGAAAATTGAGTAAAATATAGGGGGAATTGTTGCACAATATATGCCTGCTGTATTTTGAAAATACGATAATCACGAAACGAACGTTAAAACCCCAGTGTAACAGCAATGATAAACAAATGACTATATTGCCTTTCTTGCATAAATATAAAATTTCCATGACACTAAAATAAGAACTTCTCTTTTCCTTTTTTCTTTTTTCTTTTTTTTTTTTTTATCAATTTAAATGATAAAATATAAATATCTTATTACTACTGCAACATTATTCATTTCTGTATCAAATGCATTACTTGATTTTGAACAAAAGCCCATAGTTGCACCTCATGTAATTGATCAGCAGCAACAAGAACCAATTCAAAAAACTCGTCAGGAGCTTAGACAGGAAATGGGAGGACTACCCGAATCTTGGTTATTGAGTCCAAAGGAAAAGCAAGAATACATAAAAGATGCTTTTGTATTTTCATGGAATGGATATCGGAATTATAGTTGGGGATATGATGAAAATCGTCCTATAAGTAACAGTGCAAGAAATACAAGGTAATAAATACTAAACAAAATTCAGGTACACGCATATAAACATTGACTGATACAAAATAGAAATGGTTGGGGGGCTACTATTGTAGATGCTTTGGATACATTGTATATTATGGGTTTACATAAAGATTTTAAATATGCTCAAGATTATGTAGCTTCCATTAATTGGGATAGCATCAAAAACGACGAGCCTGTACAGCTTTTTGAAACAGTAATCCGATATGTAGGAGGCCTTTTATCTGCATATGATTTATCCCATGAAAAAATTTTCATTCGAAAAGCAGTTGAACTGGTGGATAAGCTTTTGCCAGCATTCAATACACCTACTGGTATACCATATCAATATGTTAATTTCTCATCGTAAGTTGTACATATCGTTAACATTGGATAATGCAAATCTAATAATAGTGTTGTAGTGGTGAACCTGTAAAGAGTGCCACAGCTTGTTTAGCTGAAATTGGTACCATTCAAATTGAATTCACTAGATTGTCTGAAATTACTGGAAATTGGAAATATCATTATGTGGTAAGGGAATTTCTTTTTTTTTAACTTTAAATGTAATTAATTCCCACACATTTAGGGCCAACATGTATATGATGTATTTACTAGTATGAATGTAAAAACATTTGGGCTGTTTCCTCACCTTATAGATGTTAATACGGGTGATCCCATTGGAAGTAATGCGTATCATGTATTTTATCAATTGACGCAATATTAACATTTTACTCCTTTATTATACAGACCATGTTACTTGGGGAGGGATGGGCGATAGTTTTTACGAGGTTGGCATTGAAATAACATGCATATACACTATATATATTAATTTTTTCTACTAGTATTTGATCAAACAATTGGTCGTATCAAAAGGAAAAGATAGCATTAAGAAAGAAATGGTCGCTCAAATCATTTCAAGTCTTAAAGACAAACTACTTGTTGACTCGCCTTCAGATTCTAGTGCATCTTTTCTAGCTGTATTAGACGGAGGTCAACAAAATCTTCAAATGGATGAATTGGTTAGCATTGAGTATATCTACTAGAGTTTGGTTGATTGGCTAAAATACATATAATAGGCTTGCTTTGCCCCTGGTTCATTACTTTTGGCTGCTCGTACTTTTCCTGATGATTACAAAGATCTCGAAAAGATTGCTAAACGTCTCATGTATGGCTGTTATAGTGCTTGGGATCTCACCATAACAGGCCTTGCTCCTGAAATATTCTCTTGGGATACCAGTAAAAAGAGTCAACCAGCCTACCATCAAGGCAGTAAACGACCTGCTGTATACCCTATTCATCCTAGTTACATCTTGAGACCAGAAACATTGGAATCATTGTATTATTTTTATGTATATACCAAAAATCCCATGTACCAAGATATGGCATGGGATATATTTAATTCTTTATATACTTATTGTAAAGGAAAATCTGGTTACTCGGGTGTCAGAAGAGTTGATGTTCCTGAAAAGACATGGGATGATCGTGAAGAAAGGTAAAATGGGTCCTTTTTCATACCAAACATTGTCTAATATTTACAAATAGTTTCTTTTTTGCCGAGACGCTCAAATATTTATACTTGATTTTTGATGATCCAGATGATCCTAAGTTCCCTTTTGATAAATGGGTTTTCAATACAGAAGCTCATCCTTTAAAAATTACTGATATTGTTCCTCCTTCCGAAAAGAAGAAGGCTGGTAGACTTATTCAGCAATAGTTACTTCCCCCCCCCCTTTATTTATACAAGTAGATATATTTCGCAACCTACGTTTGATAAAACTCTGTCGACCTTACACAAATAAATCACTTTTTGTATAAATAAAATTGTACATCAAATGTAATACTGTATAAAATGCTGCATGTCAAAATTTGTTGACCCAAGAAGTCCCGTTTTAAATTGATTAAGTACAATTAATAAAAATCTCATCATGACAAGAACCTGCCAGAGAGAATATTAATCTGTGTTTTCATAATATTCCCACGTTTTAAGCCTATAAATTTTTTTTTGAAGTTTCTAACGGTACCTGAAATTCAAATCTTTGGCTTATGTTGAAGCATGCATAGTAAAATATTAACCAAAAACCTCTATAGTAAAGACATTAATATCTCCTTAAATGTACACATTTTTTATTTTTTATTTTTAGTATTTTAAATTGATAATTATAAACAAGAACCAAACAATGCAGATGCCTTCTTTTCTAGTTGTGCCACTGTTTCAGCTCTAATCTTTTTGACCTTTTTCAAATCAAACAAGGAAGGATCAATATCAGAGACATTTCTCTTTACTTGTTGAACTTTCATAGTTGTAGTCACTGAACCATTATTTGATGCAGTTGTAGAGACTTCAATCTTTTTTGTAGGTGTAACATCTTCCATGAAAGCATCGTCTTTAGATGTTTGTAATGCGTTCATTTTAGCTTGTTGAATTGTGTAGCCAATAGCTTGAGCATTCATACGAACAAGTGTAGGGCAAGGATTACAACAACCAATAACACCACTAGAATCTAATGGCATACGTTCAACAAGAGCCATCAACATATGATTAGGTAATACATAACGCCATGATTCATCTTCGGCTCTTGCAGTGTGATCACGCCATTGATGTAAAGCTTTAAATACTGCTAATTGTTGAGGATTCATGGCATATTTCCATTTAGTCAACATGTTTTTCCAACCACCAGGACCAAGACCATTTTCAGCATCATAAACTTCCTTTTCATATTTTTGAAGAGCAATTTCATTTGATCGTTGTAAACAGATTTTCACCAAATTACCGTCTTCTGAAGTAGATTTATCGATAAGTTCATTACGAAGACAATCATAAATATATAATAAAAAGTGGGTGTCAGAACGAGCATAACTCAACATCTCCTCTGGTAAAGGTCTGATTCTCCAATCTGCTAATTGGTACTTTTTGTCTGCATCAAAGTTACAATATTTCTTTAAGAGATAAGCAAGACTATGATGAGGGAAATCAAGAACTTTGGTAGGGAAATATGTATCAAATAAATTGACAATATATAAACCAAAATCTCTTTGAAGCCAAATAATATCAGAATCAGCACCATGAAGTACCTTGACAATCTCGGGATTGGCAAAATATTCATTCAACATCCATAATTTATCTCTAAGCTCCAATGTATCAATAACAAAATCATCATCACGAGTACTTAATTGCATCAAACAAGTGAAACCTTGGAAACTACGATAATTGTGATGTTCCAAATCAACTGCAATTTCTTGATGACCTTCTAAACGCTTCATCATATTCAATAATGCTTCCTCTGTATCAACCCAAATTGGAGAAGTGGTATCGTAAGGTTTATACATCTCGGGTTCAGTAACTGTAAACATGCTTTTAGGATATTCAATGTGTGAAATTTCGTATTCGTAAGGATGAGGAAGTGATTTATCTTCTGCTACAACGGTTGAATCAAGGGGAACAAGAGCATGTGGTTTGTATTTGATCTTTCTCTCAAATGGTACTGTGCTGGAATTGTTAACTGCATCCTTGAACTTCATTTGAGGTCTAACTACATTGTTTGCGTGCAAGAATTTATACTCTAATTTATCCTATAATAAAATGTTAATTCAATATTTCATCAGAGATATATCAATTACCTTTGTTGCAATTTGTGTTACTTCAGGATTATCTTGTTTAAAGTCTTCTTGTGTAAATTTACCACTGATTTCATCCAAACAATGATCCTATTTTATTGTATAAATTAATTTTCATGGAAAACAAAAAAAAACCTTCAAAATGTGAATAGTCAACTTACAGCTTTTTCTAATAAGCTATCACAAACATCTGTAGCAGCACCATATCTTTCCACAACATCATCAATGTCATCAAACTTCTTAACGACAAGACCACAATCGATAGCACATTGTTGTAATAAATCATTACCAATAGATAATGAACTGGCGCCAGCTTGATCAATGTCTTTGGCGAATTGTCTATCCAGAGATCTAAAGAAACCTAATTCTTCAACAGGAATACTATTAGCAGCTGCAGTTGCAGCTACTAAGGACTTGAATAAAGAGCCTTGATAGCCTTTAAAGTCCTTGATAGGATCAGGAATATCTTGTGAAGCCATAATGATAAAAAGAAATATGCTTTGCTTCTTTCTGTTTTAATGAAAATTTCTGCTGTCCATTTTTTTTTTTTTTCAAATGGACTTTTTTAATTAGCGGGTGGCTTTTTGATTTGGATATTATGAATAGCATTAAAAAAGAACCAAAGTTGAATATCAGACAATGCATTATTATTTTAAAAGCGATGTAGATGTTATTAGAAATGAGCAAGATACAATGTAAAAAAAAAAAAAAAAAAAAAAAAAAGCCAAGTTTATTTTTATTTTAGAAATACATTATAATAAAATTGACATTTTATCATTTGAGAGAGATTATTTCGCTATATTGTTTGTAAATTATACAGTAGTATGAACTTGCATGACTCGGATGAGTACTACCCGAAATTTACGATATGAAAACTAGAATTTCTCAGGGAAATATAACTTCTTCTTCTTCTTTTTGAGCTATACTAAATAAAAAATGAGACAGGCTATAGCTGAAGGCTTTTCTCTCAAAGAGAATAAACATCCATTTATATTCGAAAATTCATCTGGGCATGTGCTGAAAATAATGGTCATAAGCAGCAATGTTATTCGCATAAGGTATTTGACGCCACAAGATTCTCTCAAGGAAGTAGAGCAAGATGAAAGTTATGAAATTATTGATGATAAGAATGCTTATACAGCCAATTCTTTGTCGAAACAAGATGATAAGGAAGAAATGGAAATTGAAACATCAAACGTACGCCTTGTTGTTACACTGAAACCAGCGTTTCAGTTAAGTTGGTTTGCATCCGCGAATAAAGATCAACCATTTGCTCAGGATTTGGCTTATCGCTCTTATGGATATGACAAAACTACTACAGATAAATGGCACTATCAAAAGAAATTAGAAGATACATTATACTATGGACTAGGTGAGCGAACTGGTTCGTTGGATTTGTCTGGCAGACGCTTTGAATTAGAAAGATTAGACTGTATGGGATATGATGCTGAAACATCTGACCCTTTATACAAATTTTGCCCATTTTATATTAATTTATCAAAGCAAACTAAAGAAGCGTATGGCATATATTATAATAATTTTACAAAAACTTCAATCAATCTAGGTCAAGAAGTTGATGCGGTAATATGAGAAATAGATATATTTATATATACAATGCGAAACTAATTAATATATAGATGTGGGGGCCGTATACATGTTACCATAATGCTTCAGGCCCACTTGACTACTACATGATTTATGGTCCATCTGTGTCTTCTATTGTCAAAAACTACTCTCTAATTACCAGCCGTCCTCGACATTTACCACCTCGTTATTCTCTTGGATATTTAGCTTCATCTATGGGTTATGCTGAAGCTGACAATGCTCAATCCAAATTAGAAGAATTTGTAGATAATCTACGAAAGAACGATATCCCATGCGATGGTTTGCACCTTTCTTCGGGTTATACAGTCAATAAAGATGGGGATCGTTGTGTATTCACTTGGAATCCATCTCGATTTCCTGATCCCACAAAGCTAGCTGAAAAACTCAATCATCAGGGTATTAATATATTTGCCAATATTAAGCCGTGGTTGTTGCAACAAATTCATCCAGATTTTGACAAATTAAATGAGGATAAAGGATTTATTTGGAATCAGGAAGATAATAAGCCCGGCACCGTAATGCAATGGCGTGGTGGACGTAATACAATGGGTAAAGCGAGCTACATCGACTTTTCAAGCCAAGCAGGATATAATTATTGGAAATCTCATGTAAAGACGCAGCTTATAGATAAAGGATATCAGTTATGGTTAGATAATAATGAATTTACATTACCTGATGATGGCCATACATTTGCTTGCCATGTTACTCCTGATAGTTTTATCAATTTACTTGATTCCAACATAATGTATCTATCAGGTCCCAATATACCCAAATCACCAACTGCAGCTAGAGATGTGGGTACAACTCTACAAACGTTACTCATGATACAAGCATCTTACGAAGCAGTTTTAGAACACGCTCCAAATCAAAGGCCCTTTCTAATTACTCGATCAGCTACGCCTTACAGTAATGAATTGGTTTCACAAACCTGGAGTGGTGATAATACAACCGCCTGGAAAACTATAAAATACAATATATCAATGGGTTTAGGCGCTGGTCTTTGTGGTATGCCTGCTGGTTATGGACATGATGTTGGCGGATTTGCTGGGCCTAAGCCTGATCCAGAAATGTTTGTTCGTTGGGTACAACAAGGTGTCTTTTGGCCACGATTTTGTATTCATTCTTGGAATTCGGATGATTCGATTACAGAGCCATGGATGGTAATTATTATACGTATATGAATGTTTTACTTGTTTCAAAGCCTCAATTAATAATTTGATATTTAGTATCCTGAAGTTACCCCAACCATTCGTTCTTCCATTCACTTCAGGTACAGATTAATTCCATATATATATACACTTTATGTAGAGCATACGTATCGAGCAGGTGAGCCTCTGGTACGGCCTGTATTTTACGATAATCAACATGACATTGCGACATATAATCAAGAATTTGAGTTTATGTTGGGACCTTCTTTATTGATCGCACCAGTTTATGAACCTAATGTAACTATAAGAACTGTTTATTTGCCATCCAACTCTGCATGGTATCATTATCAAACAGGAAAATATTACAGCACAAGTGAAAAGGGAGAATATGTAAAAGTTCCTGCTCCTATCACAGATGAAGCGGCACCTTTTTTTGTCAAGGCAGGATCTATGATTTGTTTTGGAAAAGTAATGAATAATGTGCATGCCTCAGAAGACGATGAGCGTAGAGTACAAATCTTTCCTGAACGTTTCGATACAGATACAAAGCACGTGGGTGCGAAATCAGAACGAAAGACATTTGTACTGTTTGAAGATGATGGTGATACTTTATATCACGAAACTGGGCAAGCTTATGCAGAGATTCATGTATGGATGGAAGCCACGGAAACTGAAATTCATGTTGGTTTGGATATTGTGAATGATGGGTTCTTTCCTTATTACAATACTGTTTGGGTGACATGCCCTATAGCTAGTGAAACACGAAAGCTGGTTTTTGAAGGCCAAGATGATGAGGATGATTATGCAGTAACTGCTTCCACCAAACGCATTGTTGATGACGATACATTGAATGTCTATATAGGTTTAAAGCTAAATATAAAGAAAAGCAAATCTAGCAAGTAATGTGTATTTATTTGTGTGATATTCTTCGACGTAAATTAGACATGTCTGTATTTCATAAATACATATGTTCTGTATGCATGAATAAAAAATGTAATTTTTTAGTTTGTGAGTAAATATTCACTGATGCTTCTCAAAAAAAAAAAAAAGAAAAAAAAAATCGCTCAATAGCTCGTGAACTGCGAAATAAATTAAGAGAGTTTACTAAATGGCTTTTGTACAGCTTAAAATTTTGCATTTGGCTAAATAAAATTTGGATAGATGTTTTATATTAAATTTTGCGTAAAATGCGATTAAAATTTTAGAGGTTTTTTGAAGATACAAGCCACTTTTTATATGTATGTTTGTAAATTAAACATGTAAAATAACGCGTAGTAAAATCATCTATCAACTAAGCTATTGACGAGCTTTTTAGCTACATTTTTCATGGAGAAAATAGGATTTTCATCACTTTTTTTTCAAATCCAAAATTTGAAACGAGGGTATACTCGTCTTTTTGGGGAGCAAAATCGAGGATATTCTTTTTTTGCATATTTTTGAGGATATCTCCGCGAAAAATTAATATTTTAAAAAAACCTAAAACGGAGCTGACAGAGATTAGTACGTTCTATAACATGTATAAAAACCAACTGTTACTCAATTTGATAAATACTTTGAAATCTACTACGAAAAATGTCAAAAAGGAAAAAAAAAAAAAAAAAGTGTTCAGAACTTTTTTATACTTAAATATATTATAGAGAGCCTTAAAATAAATAGCTTTTATTATCTAAAAGTACTAGTATAGCTTAATTTTTCGTGGAGATATAATAGCTCAAAGTTTTCAGTTTTTATAAGTAAAAAAGTAAAATAAGAGTAAAATCTGAAACATTAGCAATGAAAAACGTTATACCAATTGCAAAAAATAGGATATTTTTGGATACTTGTTTTTGGATTAAAGTTGGACATCTCAGGTACATTGATATATATTTTTTTCTTGGTATTAATCTATGAGAAAAAAAAGTAAATCAGGGATGAAAAGTGAGATTCGGTTTTTAAGGAAAAAGCAGTGAATTTTACGTACTTTTGAAACTTTCGTGAGATGTAAAATAAATCTAGGGATAGGTAACATAATATAACTAACTCGTATCTATTTAACAGTGTTTAGGGTATATATAAAAAGCGCTTAGTACGAGGTTGTTGGTTATAGAAAAGAGGACATGTTTTATGGTTTGTTTCAGATATTGTTTAAAAATTTTGTAAAATCAGTAAGTGTTCGAAATTGAATCTTGAAGCTGTACTTAATAAACAGTAAATATGCGAATAACACATCTTGATTTCATCAGCTAACTGCTGTTTCTGAAGGATTGTAACACACTTTTTTTTAAAAAAAAAAATGATGGTAATCTATGGCATATAATATTAGTAGTATATATTCACAAAAAAAGGTAGTAGTAAAAAAATAATGGGAATTCAACTACATAAGTATAGGGCTCTATTATCCGTTAGATTCTACCCAAGGGCTTTCTTGTGATAAATAAATATTTTCTTTGTACCTCTTTCCACCAAAAAGATTAGATCCATAGATCTCCAATAATAAGCCTTGTCTGATATAAGTTTCGATAATAGTCAATTGGTGTATCTATAGAATTTATGGACCCTTTACTGTAAGTCGTTAGGATCAAAGCTCGGTAGAAAGCTGATATTAATATGAATCAGCATAGATCGTTTGTTGACATATATTCATGTCAGTTGTACATTAATTGAGAATCAAATGCAAAGGGGATTAATATAATGAATCAATATGTACACACATTCCACATAATACATGCTTATTAATCCAAATGGACCGAACTTGTCAAAATACATACTACAGATATAACAAAAGGACTTAGCATATCATTGATTTACCGAGAAAATCGTAGAAATAGAATTTGCTTTAAATCCAAAGTCTATTATTAATCTCTGTTAAATTAAAAAGCAATCGTAGACAAGTGATTTAGCATAAATAAAAGCTAAGCATCCGGCGTATATTGCAGTTGTAAAAGATATGGCACACACAAAATTAACGCTGTCTAATTGATTGGTAAAAATAATCGATTTTGACGTAAAGCAACTCGATAATGAATGAAAATCTAAAATTACCATGAAATTAGTGAGTAATACTCAAATTTTTAATGATTATTAAGATGATGTTATTGTCTACTTTATTGTATAATCCCGGTGAGAGATTAATCATTAATATATATGCACTTCTTTTTTCGTGCTAATTGGCGTATTATACTCTGGATAATCGTATTGAAATTGCAATGTACTATACATACATATAAAAATATTTCTAAAAATATTACTTAGCACATAATTGTTGTTCTAAATACGAGTGAGTTTGGAATATAATTGATGTTTAAAATTATCTGTTTCATCTTTTGTATTTTAATAAAAGTTTTTAAGAAATTCGTCTAGCATCGAAATCACAAAACGTACTTAAAAAACAAAATACATGTGTTAACTATTTTAAATACTACAATAACATGCGATTAAAGTAGATACAGCTGGATTGCTATACCTTTTCTTGCCATTATATTATGTAGTATCACATACAAAATTTTGATTTCACAAAGGAACACAACAGGAGGAGATTAAAAAAAAAGGAAGAGTGCTTGAATTAATCAATAATCGGTTAAAGTTTTCTTTTTAGATTGGTCTGTGTATAAAACACAGGTTCTTTCTTTTTTTTAAACTTTTTATACAAAATGGGTAACTCACAGTCTATCGATAAGGTACAACATGTCGTAAAACAGGGCATTAGCATTTATGAAAAGGTAAAGAAGGAGCAAGAACAACAAGAGCATCAACAGCAAAACCATAATAACAACCACAGCAACTACAATAATCATTCATCTTCAGGTGGTGGATCGTCTTATCACCCCTCAGCAGATGTTGATGATGACGAACACTACTCTCAATTGCGTGCTCAAGCTCATGAAGAAGCTGAAAAACGTAATGATTGTTATGCCAGAAGTCAAGAAGCATACAAGAATGGTGATGGTTCAGAAGGTAATATTTAATTGAATAAGAGAATGAAATAAATTGAGGGATAATCAGGAACTAACAATTATTAAAAAAAAAAAAAAAAAAAAAGCCAAGGAATTGTCAAATCAAGGTCATCATCACGACAATTTAATGAAACAGTATAACCAAAAAGCAGCAGATCATATTTTCTCGGTTAAAAATCAAGGTCGTCCATTAAATGAAATTGATTTACATGGTCTTTTTGTAAAGGAAGCCTCTGCAAAGGTTGAAGAAGCTGTACAACGTTGTCAAGCCAATGGTGAAAAAGACCTTGTTATCATTGTTGGAAAAGGCCTTCATAGTCCTAATCAAATTGCTAAATTGAAACCAGCAATTATTGAACTTGTCAAGAAATACCAGGTTACTTGTCAACCTAATATTCCTAATCCTGGTTGTCTTTACATAGAGTTCGGCAAAGGTACTGGTGATGTATCATGGCTTGATCGCTTTACTGAAAAAATGTCTAATAATGATCAATGTTTGATCATGTAAATTACCCATATTATTTAATTAAATGTAAGATTTTTTTTTAGCAATATATATTTTGAAATTTGCGCTCTTTTTTTTTTCAAGGAGAAAAAGAAATTGTATTTTAAACTAAATGTGTCAAGGTGTTTATAAAATTGATTTATTTTTGAGTATGTATTTTGTATATTTTTTAGTGTGTGTGTGTGTGTGTGTGTGTGTGTGCGTATAATAGAATTGTACGAACAACTACTGTATATATACATGTGTGACAGATGAGAGAAAAGAAAGAAGAAAAGGAAAAAAGGAGATACTTGTAATCTTCCTTTTAGCCATTGTCTGTAGCATGTTTTATATAAACTATGTGAAATGGAGAAGGGGAAAAAACAGATTTGACGATGAAGTGTAAAAAGAATAATTGTAATAGTAGTATAAAAAAGGGGAAAGTATAAATAAGTAAATAATAGTAGTAATAGTAGAATAGTTAGTAAAATATAGTGACAAGGAGAAAGAATAAGTAAAGTTATACTAAAGAAAAGATATTGTTCTATCTGTACGACCCTTCGTTATTTGCATTTGTTGGTACTGATGTCTTTTGGTTATCTTCTGGATAACTATGAGGTGTTTGATACACATTTGAATTGGTAGTTGCAATTGGTGGTGGTGCTGCTGATCCTACTACTGTGGACGATGCAGATGTTGCATTTTGGTGAGATAAAGTAGGAAGAGGTGCCATATTAGCATTCATTACAGGTGATTGATGCTGTTGTTGTTGTTGAACAGAATATGGATCATATTGAGGCTCTGCATAGTGTTGATCGTAATGTTGATCGTAATGTTGTTGTTGCTGTTGTTGATAGCCAGCATTAGGATCATAATAAGCTTGTCCATTATAATAATTGCTAGATGTCATGTTGGGAGCAGCTGCATATCCCATTTGTGGAGAATTGTAATAAGGATCATGTTGTTTAGCAACTGTGGCCATGGGAGGTTGAGGAGACATCATAGTATTGTTATAACCATAAGGTTGTTGTTCTGCCATTTCCCATTGTCCATTATTGTTATTGTTGTGTTTATGAATATCATCAGCGGCGGCAATAGCAGAAGCGGCCATGGCAGGAGATGGACGAGTGTTATTGTATTGATCAGTTTGATAAGAATTGTGATGATCGTAAAGATCACCATTGTCGCTATAAAGTCTTTTATTACGACGATTATTTCTTCTAGTCTTTGAAAAGAAAGCATAGGCAAATCCTGCACCAATAATGGCTACAAAACCACAAACAGATCCAACAATAACACCTATATTACTACCACCAGTTGATTCTTCTTGTTTAGGAGTAGCAGAAGCTGATGCAGATGGTGAAGTAGTAGACATTGTGGAACTAGTAGAAGAAGAAGTTCCAGAAGTCATTGGAGGCGCTGAGGATGATGGGGTTGCGGAAGATGATGTTACTGGAGGTTTAGAAGACGATGAAGATGGGATAATGGAAGATGATGAAGGTATGATAGATGAACTTGTTTCTACAGGAAGAGCTGAGCTAGAAGAAGAAGGGATTGAAGAATTTGATGGTACTGGATGTACGCCTGTTGATGTTGCTCCTGGAGCTACGGTTGTAGATGTACATGTATTAAAGAATTCACAGAATATCTGGGCTCTAATATCTTGCACAAGCAATAAAGCTACTAGTAAAATGATCAAATTGATTGACTTCAATTGCATTTATTATATTTTCAATAAAACGGAAAGGTGAAGGAAAGAAAGTGAGAAAAATTTATGAAAAAAGAAGATGAATAATAATACTAAAGAAATAATTAGAAAATAGGTTACAAATGTAACATTGAAGTTAGTTAAAAAATTCTTGGTAGGAGAGGGGATCAGTAAAAGGGAACTGGGGAGGTTCATTTAAGATGATGCACATTATTGGTTGTGTGTTTCTTTTACTTCTGCTCTACCCATTTCACAAGAGAGATTAGTTTGGAATAACTTTATATTTATAATGTCTTGTAGTACAAATCTATGGTTTAAAAATATTGGTTACCATGTGAACTTGAATCGGTCAAAAAATTGTAATAAAATAATAATGAATAATAGGATGCTTTTGGAGCAATAGAATCTGCATGCGTAAGACTGTAAATTACATGTGTATAAATCACAACTAATAAGGGGATTCCCAACATGAATTAATTTTATTGTTTAAACAGACATAGTTACATATCTTCATTTTATATTTAGATATTATAATCAAAAATCGAATCAAGTATAATCACACGTGTAATACATTTAAAATCCTTTTCTTACTTTAGCCGTAATGTTGTTTTGTCGATACTCTAAATCTCTTAATTCAAATTGATCAATCATTACAGTAACTTGACTATCTACTGAAACTTCAATTGAACCACCTAATGCTTTTTTAATGGCTTCATAACCTAATTTCTTCGTTATAACGGGTATCTTTTCTGATTCTACAATGATGCCTTCACATTTTTCAATATCACAATTAGGTGGTGGCAACATTAAAGGTCCCTTCCATCCTTCTCCAATATCTTCAAAATCAGCCACCATTCTACCAATTTCATATATTTCGTATGTTGCAGATGCATTAATCTTATCTATAGCCATATCAATACCAGGAAATGGATTTCTTAGACTCATAATCACTGTAGATGACATGATATTCATTCGACAATCTGCTAACAAGGGCTCTTTATCAAATGGTGGTGGTTGAACATCAAATGATATATTTCTTAAAAAGTTTTCCAAAAATTTTGATTTAGTTGGATTTGGATGATTTCCTGAAATAGTGAGAGTGACATTACTAGTAGTAGTTATACCTATATAATAAGTAAATAATATAAAATTAGTCTTTTTGGTGTAACCTGTGGCTAAAATATATGTATACATATAAAAAAAAAAATTACCATTTGAGATGAATTGTCCTATAAAATCAATGACATGCTTATTATTACCAAATAACCACGCAGAAACGGTTAGTTCATTAAATACACCGGGTGCTAGAGCAAGTTCTGGTATTGTCGTGTTACCAATTACATGGTCATTGAAAAGCAACATCATATTTAATTCACCTAAATTGATATATACATCAGCAGGACTAAAAATACTTATAATCGTTCTAGCATGTAAAGCGTCTGGATGACCTTGTACAATTGTCATGTCAGTTACTTTAGGTGGTGGGTGTTGCATGCCTTGTAAACCTTGTGTTTCAATTTCTCCATTAAACTCAAGATCACGGATATTTAAATGTCCAAAAGCGCTATCTACTTTGGCATCCGAGGTACCATGGATATAAACTTTTCCTTTTTTTTCATGGAATACTCTATTCAAAAATTCCTCAAAATCTTTTTGACCACCTGGTAATACTTTAAATGGAGCACGATATAATTTTGAATTTACTCGCATTGTACCTAATGGCAAATCAATGCCATTTCCTTCTTCCGTTGTTGCAGGACATGGTCGATTAGGTTTGACAAGCGCAAAAGGTTTTGTAGAATCCACATTTAAATATAAAAATACATTTGGATCAATTTCTGTAACATCCATATGAAATTGCATCTCTTGCGGCTTTTTAAGCAATGCAATGGCGTCCCCTGAAATCAATGGATTGCCTGTGCTTGAAAAATCAATTTTAATGTGTGACAATTGGAGGGATTGAATTAGATCAGTTTCGGTGGCACCAGGAAATGGAACGCTTAAAACAACAGATTCTAATGCCTTACGAAGCCAACGAGGCGTAGTGCTTAAATGTTTTTTATTTGGTTGATCTTCGGGTCCAAACGAGCTGCCTCGAACATGCACAACAGTGGTATTTCCATGAAGGTATCTTGTTAAAAATGATTCCATCAAAGCTTGTGATTTCTCATCTTTAGGAATAGGCAAGGTACGACCTGTAACATTAAAGTAATTCATGCGATGGCCCTGAAGATCTGCGTCCATTGCTTGCACAACCGCCATTTGTGCGTCCTTTCCATCCGATGAGGCTGCTGCAGGTAAGTATATGCCAAAATCCATATCACCTAATGATAAACTCAATACACTTGATGGGTTGTAAATTCCAACTGTACCAGAAACGGAAACACCACCCAAAGGATGTGGACCGGGAAATAACAAAGATTGTAAATCAGTTTTTTTTAAACCATCCATGCCTTCCAGTTCAATAGTTTTATCCAAATCAACATTTGATTTCCAGGGCAGCCAACCTAATGTTACCGACAATGGGCCGGCAACACGCCACATGATTGTCTTTGCAATTACAGCATCTTTACAAAAATCCATCAATGCATCTGTATCATCAATCGTGAATCGAGTGATAAAGTTGAAAGCGGTCACTGATGAGACACTATTCAAATCTAAAGCAGGTAGATCAATGGTACCCATTGGCATAGAAAACGATGATACAGTCTCTTCTTTAGATTCATAATGTACTTGAAGCTCACTTTCTTGAATGCCAATGGTTCCAAACATGTTGTTGAATTTCTTTTGCATATTAAACAAGGTAGGTTGTAATTCAATTTTACCAATAACGTGCATTGTAATTATATTATCATCTGTAACATTGAGAATCGATGCTTTTTGAAAGCTAAATCCAACCCCATCTTTGACTGAGCGCTCAGCAAATGTTGGAGCAAACCATAATAAGCAAAATAAAATAATGACACTGCAAGCAGTAATTGATATTGCGATATATGTACATGTTTTTTGAGAGCGACTACGTATGGATGATGTCGGTGTATGATAAAATTGTGGTTGTTGGGAAGATGAAGGTGAATCGGGTATGGCACCATAATCTATCGAGGATAATGATCTGAGTAAAGGTTGTTGTTGTTGTTGTTGTTGCGGTGGTTGTTCATTATCTGAATAAAATGGTTCTTGCTGATTTGCAATCGAATACTTTTCTTTTCCTTTTCGATTATTTATAATTTGACTCGATGAAGCTGTCCCTTCACCTATCGAGTTGTATGACATTTTAGTAGATAAGAATATTGTTTAATGAAAGGAAGAAAGGAATAATAATGATAATAAAAAAAGAATGGAAACATGATCAAAAAAAAAAAAGGCAATCCCATTTTACACACACATTGGTGTGCCCTTCTGATCTATTTAAAACCCCGTATCGAAGCATCAACATGATTATTCATGTTTCTCCTCATCTTGGATACTAAATCAATAGGTACATGTTGTATTACAGCGTCTCCTTAAACCTATTATATACATTACAGTTGCTTTTATTTATTTGTACGCTTTTTTTTTTTTTTTTTTTTTGAACGTTCATTGATAGCTTTAGTAACTTTTTTCCCGCAGTTTACCACCATTTATGCGTACGAACCAATGGTAAATGTGATTAAAAACTGTAATACAACAACTAGGTGGATATTGTTTAACTGTCTTTTTACTAATAAAAGTGTAATTAAATAACGAGGGCTTTGAGTTTTATGATTTTATCTATAAAAAAAAAACCTTCTCCCCAAAAAAAAGTTGTTTTGGCAATATAATCATAGTTGTTAAATATAAATGTTTATGTATTTGTTAATATTGTATGCATATTGAAAATATAAATATTATTCTATGGAACAGATGTAGGAGAATTTGAAACAAAAAGTAGTTTGCTTCTACTATATCTTTTAAACCCACAGTAATTCTTTAAAGGCAAACGTATTATGGTTCTTTACTTAATTTTTATTTTTTCATTTTGGTTAGCTTTTAATTGTTAGGTCATATGTTTATAATAATGCCATTTGTGATTACGGTTAATGTCTTGAATCGAAATTTGACGGATAAAGAATAGGGGTAAAAGACTTATGTACACAGAGATGCACAGCGTTGCTACACTTTCGGTATTTTTGGTTAATATAAATGCTGATTGATGAGAGAATATTACCAACATTTCGTTGCTTTTTTTAAACGTGATAAAAAAAAATGACTCAAATAATTTTAGAAAAGATATAGTCTAACTCCCTTTTTTTTTTTATTTTTTCTGTCGTGTTGATTTAGCAAAAAGTTCACTTTATAAGAGTTGTTTTAAGCTTTCAAAGCATGATCTTGCAGCAAAATCATATTCAAACACCGACCCGCTTTCAATCAAAAAATCTAAAAAAATGCCATACTTTGAAAAAAATGCTCACTTTTTTGCATTTTTCTCCACAAGTTATTATGTAAAACTGCAATACTTATTAGTTATTGTATGTAGAGATTTAGATTTCACGTCGAATAATGGTACTTGCTCAAAAGTCTTCTACCAAAAAAAATTGCGCAATTTTGAAAAGTAAAAATAACGGTTTTTCATACAAAAGCCTTCTTTAAGCATAATCAACAGTCAATTAAGTGTTTATATAAAAAAAATTAAAGAAAATCGGTCATTTTGAGCTTAGGAACGTTCTAAGAAAAAATCTCATTTTTGGGTTCAAAACATAAAAAAAGCGATTTTATCGGATTTTTGCCTATATCTGTAAGGATTGAGAGGTCGATGTGGGTCAGATTTTTTATCCTCCCAAAAATTTGAGATAAAAATATAGAAACAATGGATCTGATCCAAGAAATAATTTTGACTAAATTTAGGCTTCAAATTAATGCAAAAAGTGCATAAAACAATTCTTTAACAAATACCGCTTTTTGAATCATTTAGTCAGTTTTATGCTCAATTGAAGATATATACTATATAATGTAATTGCGTTTTTACATTTTAAATCATCCTAATGATCAACAAGTATTGATTAATGTTGATATTTTATATTGAAACGCCTATTTTCGTTGTAGTAATTCGTTTCTTGTTTAACTCAGCGAAGCGTTGATTTACGCTTTTTTTTTTTGGTTTGTGCTTGATATTTTTTTTTGAAAATAATATAAAATATGGCATTATGTAGATTAATAAAGCATAATATAATTATATGCGACATCTAACGAGCAAATAAGAATGTTAGATTTGCTTGGTTTCACAAACGTGGATCCTGATTGAATGGCTAGCATATCGTATATAGGCTCTTGCTTTGATAAAATACATAAATTAATAAATCAAAAGCTGCTTGTCTTTATTTGTTAGTATTTCATGAATTCAAGATAATTCAGGGCTCTTTTTTTTTAAAAGCATTTGTACTAAGTACATTTGTAAAATAATTCTAAAAAAAAAAAAAAAATTATAAAGAGCCTAGTTTTGTCAGTGAAGTATTATTTGTAAAGTATATACTATGTATTAAATTGTTTTATAAATTTTTACAGTAGAAAAATTACGAAAATAACAATCAGGTATACACTACTCTGTACAAGATGCACACAGATACGCATATACACTCAAATGTGAAACAAGATTCACTTCCACATCTGACATCATGTAAAAACCAAAGGCCAAAGAAAATAGATGTGATGAATTTTCAAATAATACTTCTTTATAATGGTATATATTATGTATCGATTTACCATTATAAACCGGTAGCAAAAATAATTTACCATATTTCGAGAAAACAGAAAGGAAATTTCAATGCCTTTTTGCAAAGATTCCATAAATGTATAAACCTGCACCAAGACAATGGTATTTCAAAAGACTTGTGATCTTATAATTAAAAATTATAATCAATGTTCTAGTAAATCAAAAAAAAAAAAAAAAAAAAAACATTGAATTGTTGGCTATGCTTTGTTATTTTTATATACAATTATAATTTTAAGTGATAAATTATTTAAACATGATATTCTAAATGTTGAGGATGAGAAGTTGATAATAATTATTAAAGGTTTATGCTACAAAGTTGGGTAAATCTTGAATAGGAGGGTAGTTCGTTTGACTAGTTGTATTACTGTTGTTCTCATTGGAATTAAATCTTTTGGTTTTATCATTACTGCTCGTTTCATCTCCTACTTGAAATTTAGTTTCGACACTACTTCCAGGACCTGGTTGAGAATTATAAGAAGATCGACCATTATGTAAAACAAGTTCTTGTTCTCGAACAATATCGTTATCGTAAGGATAGTATTGATGCAATAAATGCATTGCCGATATACGAGGAATAAAACATGCCACTATTGTCAGAATTAGAACCATCCAGTAAAAACCAGTACTAAACAAAACGTCTTGACCAGCAAAGATAAATGTATTGAATTGAGCATATATACACACAAAAGCGTAATACACCAAAATGGATAACGAGAAGATGAGTATTTGAATCCATGTAAAACTGTACAAGGAAGTCAAAACAAAGAGATTGGCTACAATAACTACAATACTTGATATAATTGTACCCAATTCGTACATGCCATTTTGGTCTCTTCCCATAGGTTCAAGTGGCCCACCTAACAAAAGCATGTATGGGAAGAAGAAGCATACAGATGATTGAAATATGGCATCAAATACAGTTAAGTAAAATCGCCAGGGCTTGAATTTGTCATTACGAAGACCCATACGGTACATTTCAGGATATAAATCCGAGACTTTAGAATTTACATCTTGATCCCATATGCCCAAGAAAATAATAGGTAATGAAGTAAAAATAAGATTATAAAGAGCAACAAGAGCATATTCAAACATCATGGAACCATTGAATCTAATAGATAATGTTAATAAAAAAAATCAATATGTAAAGCATGTTAATAGCAAAACTTACTGGCAAAAGATTTGATACCAAAACAAAACAAATGTCCATACAATATTCTTGAAAAAGAAGCCCATAATCATTTCTGCAGTTCTTAAATAAGACCAACGACCATGCACAAGTAATAACTTTTCCAAGAAACGAAATTGAGCAATAGCATAATCAGAAGCCATAACAGCTTGTCTACCTTCTACACCAGAGATGCCAACGCCAACGTTAGCCTCTTGAATCATGGAAACATCATTAGCACCATCACCAATAGCTAAAGTCATGACTTTTAATCCCTTTTTGACTAAATTTACAACTTGGGCCTTTTGTTTGGGACTGACACGACAACAAATAACGCTTGCACAACGCATGCCGAGATCCAGCACTAGGTCTTTTATTTTGGGCTCTAATGCATATTTGAGTGTAATACCATTGATAACAAGAGCACATCTCTTCTCGCCTACTAAAGAGTCTGTATGTTTAATTGCTTTTTCCAATTCAACAATAGTTTCTTCTCGATCGCTTGCTTTTACAACGACTAGTTCCATATCTAATGTGATCAAATTGCAAGAGTAACCAATATTGATAGCAGTTTCTGTCTTATCACCAGTAAGCACCCATAATTTGATACCAGATTGTGCTAATTTTGCAATAGTTTCAGGAACACCATCTTGAAGACGATCTTCGATAGCAGTTCCACCCATTAATAACATGTTGCTTTCAATCTCTTCAGACACTTCTTCAATCTTTTCATCACGGTTATAAATAGCAGCACTTGCTTCTTGAAATCTTCTATTCCAAGTTTTATATTCTTTAGGAGAAATAAATCGATATGCCAAACAAAGAGTACGTAAACCTTCATTGGCGAAATCTTCTAAATGATCAGACGTAATAGCTTGTAAATCCATTTGTTGTTTTTCCAATTCATGCTGATCACCAAACTCACTGCAAAGATGTTCATAAATGACAGAATCAGCACCTTTACAAAGCAACACAATTTTATCACTATCATGAGGCTTGATAATAACACTCATACGTTTTCTAGTAGAATTAAATTCCAGTACATTTAGCAACTCGTATTTCTTCTTTTCTCCCATAATTTGAGCAGTTAACGTGTTTGATTCGCGACCTAAAAATACAAAACCCAAGTCTCTAGCAGAAGCAACCAAAGCAGCTTCATCAGGTGATTGTGCTTTGTATTCTATGATGTGTCTGTTTTGTTTATCTGGTCTTTCTGCAATCGCCGTATGACATAATGCTAATGTAGTGAAAAAATGAATCATGGCTGTTGAATGGGCATCCCCTTGACCTAAATCACCAAAGAATTTTGGATCGATAAATGTAGGCTTTGTGCCCACATATTTGTTTTCAAAAAGCCCATCTTGTTTTTGATACATGAGTCTACGAGCATCATCTAAATCTGAAGTATTGGCGTCATCTAGGTCTCTTTCAGAATATGTAGATCCACGACGAATTTCAGCACCTATGGAAGTTTCTGTTTTTCCAATGCCATAAGAAACACCATTGATTGTACCTTTTCTTGCTTCCATAACATTCTGAGTTAATGTACCAGTTTTATCAGAGAAAATATACTCGATTTGACCGAGATCGTCAGAGATATTCCATGTTTTGGGGATACAAGGCGTATCTGTCGGTTCGTAATACATATCAATATCTGCATAAATAAAATAAGCCTATATAATACAGTGTTAGCGCTTCATCTAAAATATCAAAAGCAAAAACTACTTACTGCTAATGTTTTTACAATTTCTACTGAAATATACAATGAAATAGGCACAATATTTTGATATAAAATCAATGTAACCCAAAATGTGATAAAACCAAGATAAGAACCACTTGAACCTTCAATACCAAAATCGAAAAAACGAGCAGATCCAGGGGCAGTGAAAAATGCACTTGCTAAAGCAGATGATATAATACACAATATTGCTAAAAGACCAAAATTTGCGATTACCTATTTTTTTGTGTAACGATTAATTGCATGAATTTAATTTTTTTTTTTTTTTTTTTCTTCACAAGCCCAACTTACAAAAGGATTGGTTGCTTTGGCCATCTTACTACGCTTTGATGGAGTTTTACCAGAATTCAACATAATTTTAGTATCATCACCAGTAAATACAATGATACCAATAGCCCATCTTGTATTTCTTAATGAACAACCACGCAATAATAAATTGTTGTATGTAACAGCTTCAGTCTTTTGATGAGAAACAGTTGCTTCTTCTTGATCTTCTTGATCTTCCACAGGCTGTTCAATATTCCAACGCATGACACCATTATAAGAATATAAATTTGCATTTGGTGGTTCACTTTCAAAATAAAAAAAAGCTCTTTCACAGTCATGAACTGTCCTTAATTCACTTGTTGCTTTAAGACCTTCTCTCACTTTTAAATTAGTTTCTCCATCAAGATTTTGAGTTTCAACATAACACAAATTATCCTTTTCAGATGTTGATAAAATAACGATATCAGCTGGTACATCTTCATCATTTCTAATCATTACATAATCTCCAACTTGAAGATCTTGCCATTGTACTTCTTGCCACCATACTTTACAGTTTTCTACAGGTGGATCTCCAGCTGGAAGATCGGAGCATTTTAAAGCTCCTGGATGAACTGAAGAAGATTTACGTCGAATACTTGGTGTTGGTGCTCTATGTAAAACTGAATGTGGGATGGTTCCTGGTCGATAAATTTTTTTTCGAGTTGCAGAAGTAAACATATTGTTGAAAGCTGATCCAATTGTATCCGATCTTTGTCTTACTTTACCCAAAAAGTTTTTTTGTTGAGGAGGAGCCAAAAAATCTGGAGAATCTTGTTGTTGTTGATCATCATCATTATCATCATCATCATCATCATTTAATGAAGTACTTTCAGATGATGCGTTTTCATCAACTTCATTTAAAGGTGATTTATCATCATCAAAATTTAATTCGACTTTTGATACAGGTACATCTTTTGCTGTTGCTAATCGATATGCATGTGTAAACTTGTTATCAACACCTGCTAATGTACAAAAAAAACCTAAAAATACATGAAGAATATGGAAACTACTCTTTGTTTCTTCAGGTATATTTACATTTTTCCAATGGCTCAATGTCAATGATTTTGCTCTATTCACTTTTTGATCAGATTGATTTCTTTTTGCATCTTCTATGCCATCTTTGATTGCTGTAATAATTAAAATGACGATAAGTGGAATGGCAGATACACCAGGCTCTGTTACACCAAGTAGGGGAATACATTGTAAAATGACAAGAAATAAAAAGTACAAATTCGCAATGTTTCTAAATTGTTCGAATAAATTTTTTGGTATGAATGATAGAGGCGTATATTTTGCTGTTCGAATTCGATTAGGTACATATGAATGATCAATCAAATTGCCCTTGTCGTCGTATTCAGATGATGGCGGCGACATGTTTACATAAATTTTTCTTCTCTTTTGCATATATGATGATGTTGATTCTGTTCGTTTAATTTCGTTTTCAGTATTTTCATCTTGAAGCTTTTGTTTCGCTTTTTTTGAAAACAATGCCTTGAACCGTAAATGTTTACTCATTTTTTATTTTGTTTTTTTATTTCTAAATGACAACAAAGAATGTAATGGTTGAGGTTAATGTCAAGAATTTAATATTTTGCTCGGTGGAAATTTACCCTAATTTTGGATTAGTGAAAGAAACAAAAAAAAAAAAAAAGAAAAGAAAAAGGAAAATAGTAAAATAGAGTAATCCTTTGGTTAAAGAAAAGAAAAAAAAAAAAAAAAAAAAAGAAAAAATTCGGATAATGAATAAGCAGCTACTATAGAAAAAAGTGTAAAAAGAACATAATAAACATGTTGCGGATAAACTTAATCCGGTTATACATTTGTAGGTAAAAAAAAAAAGAGAGAGAGACAATCAATTGATTGGCAGCCATGGTTTTAACTGTTGTTTCATAATTTTAAATTTATTTATGATTTATACGAATTTCAGAAGGGTAAAGTGATGCATAGATATGCATATAATATAAAAATCTCGGAAACAAACATCTTAAATATTTAAGCGCACGAGCCATTTATGATAATTTTTTTCCTGATGAACATTCTACCAGCAAATCCCAGAAGATAGGACAACACGCACACATACGGTCAATTTAGTAATAGTTTCGGAATACAAATTATAATATGTTTAGTAAGGGATTTGACACATGTCCTGTCATACTACATGTACATAGCCCCATTTAGTTTTTATTTATTTTTCCTTTTTTTTTTTTTTCTATATTTATAATCCAACATAATAAGAACGTCCTCCTACATTATGAATAGGTAAGGTTGTCATTTCTTCTCCATTTTGTCCTTGTACAGTTACAGTCCACTCATACCATACTTTTTTGGCATCTGTCAAACGCCAGAATTGAAGTGATACAGTGGATCCTTTAGGCACTTGTACAGGTGTACGAATGGGGAAATAAATAGGGAACCAACTAAACATTCCGGGTGAATGAGTCTCTGGACGAATAGATATCATAACATCTTTATAAAGTACACTTTCGAAATAACCAGCAATACCATTCATAATCATATCATGCTTAACTGTAAATTCAACATGGTTGTAACGCACATTGTGTAAATTGTTCATTGGGTCTCCGTCTGCTGGAATATCGCCTTGTGTGTTGGGATGTTCAAAAGACCAAAGAGGTTTAGGGGCTGCCAATTCACATACTTGTTGAAACATAACTACATAGGGTGTTTCGTAATGCTCTAAATCTTTGTAAGCAGCAACATTGTTATTGAGTCTAGTTGAGGCTAAAGGTGAGGCAAATGCTGTGTAATTTGCTGGAATTGAGATGCCACCTTCTTTAATGAATTTTTGTGCTCCATCTAAACATTCAGGGGAAAGTTCATTATCACCAAATGAACCCAAAAGTTCACTGACCAAGATGTCGCACTATCACTTGAATATTAATATAAATGCAATAATGAAACTTATCTTTTTTGATTTACCTTGGCAGGAGGTGTCCATTTTCTCATGTCAGCGAAAACCAATGTAACTTTATCTCCCCAAAGATCAGCTTTAGCATTTTGTAATCTAAAAAAAAAAAAAAAAAAAACCATCAATACCCAATTGAAGATTATAATCATTTGTTATTTTTTTACTTACGTTACATAGGCATTATGATTTTTCTCCAATGCATAAACATGGATTTTACGTTCAGACTTTTCAGCAGCACGAAGACAACAATTGACCAATGGACCTCTACCAGCGCCTACCACCATTATAGTTGTAACATAATCAGAGCCATGCTCTACACGATCCAGTAAAGCTTTATAAACAGCCTTTTCGTATTGTTGATATTTAATAGGATCCTTTTCAAACACTTCGTAGGTTTGATTTTCCAAATTATCCATCAAAGGTTGCAAAGGTGCCTGAAGGAAATCCTGATAACCAGTAGCAAACTGATCTACATCATTTAAAGGCGGTAAATGACGATTTAAATAATTGATATATTCACTATAAGATTGCGGTGTAGCTTTTTTATGGATTTGTGATTGAGGTAATGTAACAATCATATCGGGCTTCATTTTCTCCATAAGATTTTGGATGAATTTTTGGTGAGGTTTTGACAAAACAGGATAACCCTTGGGGTTTTCTACAAAAATTTCGGCAGGTACAATAACTGCTTTGATGGGTTCAGCTAACCACATGTTGAGCAATTGCTTGTCAGAAGGTAATTCTGATGTAATTTCAAGTGCTACATGAATTTTAGTATTGTATTCTGTCATTGTTCTAAATCTATTCCATTGTTTCCAACTAAGATTGCCTTGGATATCTTGTTTATCGGTTAATGGCACGCGGACCAAAAATTGTGTATATGACATGGACTTGACAGCACTGTTGATGGCTCGAGCAGTGTTGAATAATGCACCCTTGGGTAAAGCAGGAAAGATGAGACCTGATAAACTAATATGACAAGCCCAATCCATTTCTTGCTTCAAAGCTAATTCAGAACAAGTTCTAATTTCAGGATCGTTTGAATCAAGTTGAATCCAGTTGGCTAATAATCCAACAGCTTTACCAGACCATTCTAATGTATTGTATTAATGATTTTAGTCTGAAAACGCAAGTATTTGCTTTGAATGATTCTAATTTACCAGCGGATTTAATAACTAAATCTTTACGATCAAATACAGGTCTATCTTTCCAATTTCTTTGATCTTGTTCACTAATTGTCTTTTCTTCGTTCAATACGCGTCTAAAAGTGGGATGAGAGATGGGTGTAACAATAAAATCATGACCAGCATCATCTGCTTGAATAATAAAATTGCCAAGATCATCATAACAATCAGTTGTCAATAAACCAACACTGCACATGCGGGATTGATCAATAGTGTCGTTCATGCTGGATAATATTGTTGGATCTAAAGCAAAGAAAGATGATAAAGAGCCAATACTAAACTGTCAAGAAAATTTTTGAATTTTCGAGGAACAACACCTACAACAATGTGACCATTATCCCTCACATTCATCATTTGAAATTGAAATACGAACACTGCTCCTGAATTCCTGTCCGAAAAAAATAGAAACTGTAAAATTACGCATTAGTCAGTTGGGCAAGTGTAATCAATAACTTATATACAACTTTTTGATTTCATTAAACCTTAAATAAATCTTTCTCCTGTTACAATTCTATCATAAAAAGAGCTGTTCTGGAGGGGTGGAGGGCAGAAAATCCCAACTGAACAAAGCATACGTCAACAACACAAAAACTATGAATTTCAGGATATTATTTCAAGAATTGTCAAATCTTCAAAACCGAAGCGCACATTCTTTTCTATAAATAGATACATACTAACAGCTCTTTTAGATTATATCCTAGATAGTATTAAATAGATATGAGCTAGTTGCATTACGCTACCTGTTTCTAAATTTATTTTATCTCCCATGAAAGTTTCAAAAACTGTGTCTTACTTTTCATCCCTGATCTACTTTTTGTTTTTCTCTAACTAGCGCCAAAAAAAATGTATATGTCAATGTATCTGACATCTGACATGTTCAACTTTAATCCAAAAACAAGTATCCGGAAATATCCTATTTTTTGTAGCCGGTATAACTTTCTTCAATGCTAATCTTTCAGATTTTTACATGTATTTCACTGCTAAAAATCAAAAACTTTGAGCTCTTATATCTCTACAAAAAAGTGAGCTATCTTAACAATTTTTAATAATTAAACTTACTTATTTTGAAGTGCACTATAACATATTTATGTATGAAAAAATTGTGCGTACTTTTTTTTTCCTTTTTTGGCATTTTTGTAGTAGATTTTATAATATCTTCTGTTGAATTGAGCAGCAGATATTTTTTTATTCTTGCTATAGATCTCAGCAAGCTCTAACAATTCCAATTAAGGTTTTTTTTTTTTTAGAAAAATATTAAGTTTTTGCAGAGATATTCTCAAAAATGTGTAAAAAAAGAATATCTCGGTTTTGTTCCAAAAAATGACCAATATACCCTCGTCCCGAATTTTGAATTTTGAATCTGAAAAAAAATGGCAAAATTCTTATTTTCTTTGCCAAAAATGTAGCTAAAACGCTCATCAATAGCTCAATCAGAAGATGATTTTGCTGCGCATTGTATCAAAAATTTAAATTTGAAACTTATTTAAAAACCGGTGTTTACTTTTTGAAAGTTCCTCTTATTTTAATTTGTACTTTTTTTTTTTTTTTTTTTTTGTAAAGAGCCAAACAATTTATGTTTCATTCATTCAAAACTGTCGGTTTTTTGCCTATTATTTATGTTAAATATCAACTCAATTCCATATTGAATCTGACATCCAAATGGAATTGAAATAGTATAAATACTTTTAGAAACCAGGACCTGATGGCTCCTGGCTTCC
>JAEPRC010000302.1:0-49064 GCA_016758945.1 Mucor plumbeus
TCTTTTCGTCTCTTTTCTCGTTTTTTTTTAATCGACTTTTTTTTTTTTTTTTTTTTTTTTTTTTGGAAATCTTTAATACAAATCACAGTAATACATTTTGAAGGAATACCAGCTGTTATAACTCGAGAAAACACAACTCTATTTCATTGATATCCTTTTTCTTTTTTTTTCTTTTGTATTGTGTTCCTGATTTTATTATATCGCAATGAAGGCCAACGCTAAGTTAATAGTTAGCTTAATAAAAAGAGTTGAAGTTAGAGTATGTATTATTAAAGTTATTGTAAATAAATAATTAGTTAATGATTTTTTGATCTACCTTCCCCCCTTATCAACCCCGTGGTTGCCATAGTTACCAATTAATAATACCGGACGAACAATCGAGATATTGGAACAAGATCCAATTACTCAACAGACAGGCAAGTCTGATTTTCTCGCTTATGACTTTTTGTGATTTTAAACTGATTTATATATGTATTATAGTGGCCGCTATTATCGAGTTGTCCATTCACAAATTACCAGTTATTGTAAATCAGCTCGGTCTTGTTTTAGAATCAATTTCCAAGGTTATTATTATTGATTCAAAATATTTTGATCCTATTACTAACTTTGTATTAGAATTATCAACCATCCTCGCAAGCTTCTGAAGATCCAAATATTCCCTTAGATGTATTACAATCTCAGCTATTCGTTATTCGATTATTATCAGCATGTTTACAACACCATTGGTCATGGTATAAAAAGCAATCAATCCAAATATCTAAAGAAACCAATACTACTGAAGAAGCAGCAGCAGCAGCAGCAGCAACAGGAGCTTATAATGAAAGTACTATAGCCACAAATTCATCATCTTCTTCAACCCTATCTGCTAAATCATCTTATGCTCGTTTAAAGCCGGACGTATCCATTGACCCACCACCACTTGATGAAGCTTTAGTTACATTTTTATTAACTTTAATGAGTCGATTTCTAAGTCAAATGCATGTTATTGAAGAAAGAAATGATCAGCTTTCGTTATTATCGTCTGAACATGTAAATGAACCATTAGCTATAGCATCCAAAGTAGATTCACAATCAATGGAATACATTCGAGAAGTTTATACAACATCTGGTAAAGTTTTGTATTACATTAGTGCGAGTAATTGGAATTCCTATTATGCAAAAATTAAAAATGCAGTAAATATTCTTGGTGCTGTAAGCGAAAGCTCGGACCTAAATCCACCAGAGGTCAGAATCCTTGCTTTTACATGTCTAAATATACCTAAATTGCATATGATATTATCTGGTAATGTATTTTATTTGTGTATATGTGATACCAATTGTACTCAATTGATTTTTTTTTTATAATAGATTTAAGTCCATACTTTTTGAATATGAAAATTCAGGGCAAACTATTATTTGCAAAAATGATGCGTATGGCTATTTGGAAATGGATGGAAATAAAGCCATATCAATTTGCTGAAATATGTGCTAGTAGCACAAGTAGGCCTTTGGCTGGTTCAGAGATTCTTTTTGATATGTGTAATGTAGCTGCTGATAGTTCTAGAAAGAAATCTGTATTATGGCCATTACAAACTATTTTATTGGCATTATCACCCGATCTTTTAGTTCAAGCATTCTTGGATGATAGAGGATTACAAAATAGAAGAGTAAGCTTTTTTTTTTTAAAAAAAAAAATATAATGTAACACAATTGAATGTTATTTAGACTGCATTTCCACGTCAATTAAAAAAAGCATTACATTCAACTCGAACTCAAGAAATTGCAGCTATTTGTTATGTCGATTTATGTAAAGCAGCAACATTTATATCACCTGAAGAGGATAGTATTCTTCGACATATTGCAGCTGATGTAGAAGACATTTTAAAAGAAAAAGTATGGGATTTTACCCGGTCATCTGCAGTAGACACTTTATCATCTAGCTTAGGATACACCATTAGCCATCAAGCTTTAGTTACAGATTATTTTCTTGCTAGATTACGATTAGATCATAAAAAGACACTCAGTAGTTTAGTACCGACCCTTTTAGAAGATGATGTTCCTATTGTATTTAAACAAGCTTTCATCAATGCCTGTCTTAACGTTACTTTAGAAGAAAATACATTGCCATGGAACCCTACGATTAATTCAATGTACGATTCTATTTGTACTCCCTTGAGACGCATATTCATACAAACAGTAAAGGCAGAACTCAGCTCATCTCCATCTGTCGCTAATAATCTATCTACTTTGGGGTCTAAAAAGGTAAATGGTGCCATTAGTATCGCGGAGAAAAAGATAAATCAACAACAGGTGGCAATACTGTTACAAAGCATGCTTAAATTATTCAGGCTAGATCCATTAAGTGCTTTACTGGTAAAGTAGTATTACACTCTATTTAACTTTTGATAATAATTTTTTTTTTTTTTTCATTTTTGGATTTAAGGGTGATGATGAAGATCAAGGTCGAGTAGATGGTAATGCTTCCATTATGACATCTATGATTAGTTTAATGAAACATGTGGATAGAAGAGTTAGGAAATGTGCTTTTGATTGTCTCACTCAATTACATGGATCCTCAATTATCAAACATTGGGGTCCATCATCAACTGTAATTAACAATTTCTGGAAAATATCATCGCAAACTATTTTAAGCATTGCTCGTCAAATTTTGGATAATCGTACAAGTGAAGATTATCTGAAATCTTTATTGGATTTACTATCAAAAATATTGATTTCTAGAAATACATTCTTAAGCAGTATTATGGTAAAATTAAGGTTTTTTTTTTAAGTATACAAAGCACATGAAAAAATTAAATACACCTTAAAAAATTTTTTTATAGGATACTACATATGAAAATACAGAAGCTCATGAACGTCTTCAAGCTGGTGTTACCCTTGAAATTGCACTATTGGTATCACTCTGTTCTCCAATACCTGATATTTGTTCAATGGCAGTTAAATGTCTAGGATACATGTGTACAGAAGCTAAACTAATAGATGAAGACAATTTAGTAGAAACAGCGTCTCGTAGTAGTCAAAGTATGATTGGGTTTAGTCATAATATTGAGATTTATGAAGATTTATCGTACGAGGAACCTGTTGCTCAAGGACGTAAACAACCATTTGTGGGTAGAAAAGCACAACAAAAACGTGTTCGTAAATATCTGCGCATGATGACAGCCCCTACGCCAGGTGTATTGACGGCCTGGGAAGAAGTTTGGAAACGCTGGAAAGTTTTAACTCAAGTTGTGAGTCGATTTGGAATGGATTCATTAAGAGATTTAAACGATATTGTTTATAATACAGTTTCATCAACATCTTCTGTCAAGAAAATTGGTGGTTTAGTTAGACACGATAAATCACGATCTTCATCTGTACGTACTACACCTGTTCCTGTTGGAAGAATTGAAACAGACGATGAGAAACAAACAGAATGGCAAAATTATACTGGATTTTTAGCTGCCCTTGGTGGTAGTCGTTTTGCTGCTGACATGATTGATGAAGATTTTGATGAAAGACGATCAAAAAACAGCAATGATCGAATTAATTCACCTAGTCGTCCAACAATTATGATCGAAAAGTTTATTTTAGATATGATTGATTTACTTACTTCAGAAAATGTAGTGATTAGAGAAGGTGCAAAGGATACTTTAGGTGGTGATCTTTCCTCTAGTTTATACGCTATTCTGTTTCGCCATTTAGAAATTACAATGGCAACTTGTTTTACTTCAAATGGTGAAGTTGTTTGTGATAAAACCAACACATTGTTTGTTGAGCAAACAGTGCTAATCTTGAAGATGATTTTAGATCGATTAACGGATCCAAACGATTGTTTATTAAGCACGGATTTTAGTACATTAATCTTGCAACTGGCAAATTACATTAACCGCTTGCCACATGAAAATTACACAACTATGCGTACTATGATTATGATGTGCCACCTTACAGAAGTATTGATGTTGAAAAAGGAACAAGTCATTATAAGAGATGATGTTCGAGTTCGAAACAAATTGTTGGAAATAATTGTAGAATGGACAAGTGATTTTACCTTGGTAAGTTTATATCATTGTGTAAATTACATTGGAATTACTGCTTATGTTACTGTATATATATATATATATATATATTTATATATATATATATTTAGCGAGTAATGAATATACCAACTGCATTGTCCATCAATTCACAAAATAGAGAAGTTAAGCATGATTTAGATCAAGTTTGTTTAAAGGCAATTGTTGCAATTTTACACAGATTACCATTACAAACAACAGATCAAACTAGAGATGCAGATCGAACAATGAACAAAAATCGATTATTTCAAAAGTACTTTACCTTTTTTACACAACTGCTGGATAGATGCCATCGATATGAAGCGGAGGCAAATACAGTTGTACGACCAGGTTCTAATATTTTAGTAAAAACACATCGTGATTTACATAATTTATCTATCAAACCCTCTGATTCTTATCAATATTGGGGTCCTTTAAAAGATTCTGCTGTCAATGCTATATCAAATTTACTAAGTGCAAATGTTGATGCAGGTTTAAAATCAACTTTGGCTATGGGTTATCATGAAGACGCTCGTACAAGAACTGCGTTTATGCAAGTATTATCAAATATCTTAAATCAAGGTGCACAATTTGATACATTGGCGGAAAATATTATAACCGATCGTTATGAAAAACTTGTTGAAGTAAGTCTTGCAATAATGCAGTTGTATTATTTATTTATTAATTGTTATTTTTAGATTATAGTTGAGTCAGATATAGATGTTGCATTGGCTTTGTGTGATGTATGTCCTTCTTCAGAAGCTACAGGTGTAGCAGAAGTTTTATTGAGTTGTTTTGAATCTCGTAACAAAGTATTATTGCTTTTAAAAGCAGTTATTGATAGAGAGGTATTTTCTACAGGTAATTTATATATATATATTATATATAGAAAATGTAGATTTACTTTATACTGACCCCTTTAAATCATTAGAACAAGAAGCTACCTTATTTAGAGGAACAAATATGGCTACCCGCATTCTATCAATCTTTGCTCGTGAAACATGTATAGATTATATTAGATTAACATTACAACCGGCAATGGAACTTATCAATGCTTTGCCTGAAGAAAGTCTTACTTGGGAAATGGATCCACAAAAACTAAACCCCAACGAAAGTGTCGTGGTTAATAAACAGAATGTGTGCCGTGCTACAGAAATCTTTTTAGAGGCTATTTGCAACTCAACATCCAGTGCACCCAGGTAATGTATAATAAGCCAAAAGATTATTTCTTAAAAAAAATAAAAAAAAAAAAAAAAAAAAAAACAACGACTAAATCTAACTTCATCTATAGATTATTCCGTCAGGAACTCTCGTTGATTGTTCAAGCTGTTAATAAACGATTTCCAGATGCATCTAAAACCTCTGTCGGTGGTTTTGTATTCTTGAGATTATTCAATCCAGCCATCTTGACACCAGAAAATTCAGGGTTCTCAAAAGCTGCATTACCGAAATCTAAAATGGTTCGTAAACTACTATTACAAGCAACTCGTATGATGCAAAATTTAGCCAATAATATAATGTTTGGAGCCAAAGAAACACATTTAATTTCGTTAAATGATTTTATCACTGGCAATCTATATCGAGTAGCTAGTTTTCTTCGAGAAATCTCGGTTGTCCCCGATAATGGAACCAAGATCGAATCGCCAGGTGTGCGTATGGATAATATATCTTTTATGAAGTTACACCGTTACATGTCTGATAATTTAGATAAAATTTCAAGAGATTTATCTGTGCGTCGTGCTAGAAGCAGTACAGATACACAAAAACTACTTGAATGGAAACGAACTATGGACAAACTTTCAAACCTGTTGGCTCAATTAGGTCCCCATAGTGAATTGCCTCAAAATGAACCCAATACGTCTAGAAATTATGCTCTTGTCAATGGAAACAACTATTACAGTGAATTTATGCGCCGTAATAAGCATAGAGATTTAAGCTATATCAGTTCTCTCAATGCTTTCTATCAAGGAGGTGTTTCCAAAGGTGGAAGACCTGTATTTTACATGATTACTCGTAATGTTGTTGGTGAATGTTTTGATTATGAGTTGCTTATTTACTATATGCTTCGGGTAAAATCCAAAACTATAACTGCTTTAATATAAATACTTAACGCAAAACTTGTTTCTTTTATATATATATATATATATATATATATATATAGGTCATGGAGCCATACCTTAATCATCCTTTTGAATTGTTGTTTGATTTGTCTAGATTCACAGAAGATATTGAAGTACCTATACATTGGTTGAATCAATTCTTTCAACTTGTTTTCAGTGAAATGAATGACTATCTCGTCATGCTTCACTTGTTTAATCCTAATTTTCATATGCAGCATTATATTCGAAAATTGCCTCGATTATTGACGAACAAGTTGGTCAAACGTACTCGTTTTGCCATTACTATAAATGAGCTATCCAACTTTATTGCCTTATCTGAAATTAGATTGCCAAAAGAAACATGTAAGAGCAAATATTTTAGATGTTTAATTTTATAAATTCTCAAATCTTATTTCTCTCTAGATGAAATTGAAAAGGAAATTGGTATGTCAATCACAAACGCTTTCCTTGTTACTAGTTTCAAAGCAATGATTCCAGTTAAAATTAAGATTGGCTCTGAATATATGATTGTTACTACGGTAAAATAATAACAAACAAAAATGTGTTTGAAAAGATAGATCTAATACCTTTTGTTAAAAAAAAAAAAAAAAAAAAAAAAAAAAAACCGATAGCTTCGAGAACAAGAGATATTTTGGAGTCTAAATACCATTTTAAACAATGTGTTTGGTATGACTGATATCAATGATGTATTCTTACCTGCTATTCCACCCTCAAAAAAGGTGTCAAATGAAGGAGAAATACATATTACACATGATGGAGGAAAATCAACTATGGTTCTTGTGGTACCTAATCGTGAAGATGTTTATAAGGTAAAACTAAACTGAATTTTTTATTATAGAATAATTTACTAATCAAAGCTGATATTTATAGTATCTTGTGGATAGAAAAAAGGCCTTTGAATCAAACCTCACTGAAGTTCATCATGGTATTCGTCCAACAGATGTTCCTGGTCGTATCTTGAATATGGCATTATTAAACATTGGATCAGAAGATCCTTCTCTTCGCTCAGCAGCTTATAGCCTATTGTGTTCATTGTGTATTTCTTTTAGATTTGGGATTGATCATAAATTAATGAATGCTAGAGGTAATTTTTTTTTTTTTTTTTTTTAATTCACCAACATTTTTTTCTACAGATCTCTGCATTCCTGCCAATAGTGTTGATTTCATTGTTAACATGAGTGAAAACTTAGCTAGCAGCGAAACGCATTTAACATTAGAATTCTTGAATGAATGTATTTTGGGCTTCAATAGATCAAGCACAGAGACATCTAGACAGCTTCTTACCTTGGATTATATGGTGCCATGGCTTAAAAATCTTGTACTATTTATCCTTGTACCTCATGGAAAAGAACCCTCCAAGGTTAAAGAAGTTCTTCGATTATTGATTATGATTACAGCAGAAAAATCAGAGGTATTTATATATATATATATATATGCTTATTTTATGACCTCAAGTGAATACATATTAACTTTTTTTTTTTTTTTTTTTTTGGTATACATAGGTTTATCAACATATTCAAAAAAAGATTTGGCAAACTTTAAAAGATATTGAAGAACTTCATACAATAATTCTTGATTCACTTGTTCAATACTCTGTAGAGAATGGTATTGGATCTCCACAAGCTGAAGCCATGGCTGATACACTTGTTACTATGAATTGCAACGGTATCCGTGGTAAACTTATTCATCGTATGCGTCGTGTACTTTCCAGTACATCTCAAAATTGTAGACATTCTTTGGTGAAACATCAAGAATGGCATGAAATTGGGTGTCTTGTTCGCTTTATGCTCATGTTATCCTTTTATTCTGATAGTATGAAACTACCCTATGTTGCAGAGTTATTTCATATCATTTCTCTTGTCGTATCTACAGGTCCTACATTTATTCGCTCTTCAGTCCATGAGTTGGTAGTAAATGCAATTCATTCTTTAGTCACCAATAAGAATATCAGTATTGGTAATCGTAAAAAGCTCAAATATGTACTCGATGATGTTTGTGATGGAAAGTATCGTGTTCATTTTGGTCTTAGTAAATCATATGCCAATGCATTTACTATTACCGAAGATACCATGACAGATAATGTAGAACATATGAATCTTGCATCTTTAGAGGTTATTGTTCGATTGTTGTTGGATGCTACTAATTATGCAGCCCCAAATATTGGTAAAGTAGCAGTTAATAATTAAATCAAAAATCTATTTACTCATAATATTTATTTATAATATATATAACATAGATACTGCAAATACATGGCATGCTCGTTGGATGAGTCTTGTTACAAGCATGACATTTCAATTCAATCCAGCATTACAACCTCGTTCATTTGTCATTTTAGGTTGCTTGGCACAAGAGGAAATCGACGATGATTTACTATTCCAAATTTTAATTGTACTTCGTAATGAACTTGGTCGATTTGATGACAATAACCCCTACTTGGTGATCAGTATACTAATGTGTTTGACTAACATTATTGATAATCTATCATTACATTCTCGATACTTGAAATCCCTATTTTGGCTTGCTATAGCAATGATTCAAATGAACCACAATAGTATCTTTTCATACGCTGTTAAATTGCTTCATGGTGTTCTTCGTACATTGGATAGCCATAAATGCTTTGATACTCGATCAGTAGAAGACACTTTAATGGAAGCTCGTACTCCATTTAGGGATGTTTCTCAAGAGATTGATGCAGCTTCTGGTCTTAGTTTTACTACTCAATTTTCTTTTGCTATTGCTGGAGTTTTACTCAAGGGATTCGGTCATTCTGATGCTCGAGATACTGTATTCGCTTGTCTTACTACATTTATAGAAATTGAAACAAAATCAAGCTTGAAACCCAACATGATTGATGCCAATTGTTTAGGTTATTTATGTGCTTTACTTCCGTTTGCAGCTAAAAATGATGCCCTGACAGAATTGCTGCGTTTAGCTGGTGTCAATGATATCGATGTTGAAGAAATAGGTGCACCTTTTAATGTTTATTCGATGATTTGGAGAGCCATTGATATACCCAATAATACAACTGGTATTCTCCTTGTTTCATTCTTGGTTGGTATGCTTAATCTCGCTGAAAATGAAGCAGAGCGTTTATTCTTGTATGGTTTCCTTTCAAGGGCTGCTATATCAACACCAGAAGTCTTTGCATTAGTGTAAGTTTTATTTATTTATTTGTGGATATTGGTTTTAAATTGTATACTAAAATATATATATATATATATATATATATATTTATAGATATGATTCTCTTATACCAAAGATGAATTCTATTGTTGTTTCCAGCGATAATGCTACTCTTATTGATGCGGTAAAGGACATTCTTATCACAGCTTGTTCAGAACCTGCATTTAGTACAACAGATCGAAAGAGCCATCAACGCATGTTGTTGGAACGTATTGGTTTTAATGCATTAGGTGAAGTTAATTTTGGATCCATGAATACCAGCACAGCTGTAAGTGCCAAATTGGCAAGCGAGTTATTGCGTATGATTTGTGAATAGACAGAGTTTTAATATATATTTAATATATAAATATATATTATACGTATATATACTACAAAATAACATATGCCCCCCTTCCTCCTTTTTTTTTATCGCTTTTTCTTTATAGTTTTCTGTTTTCTATTTACTCGCCTATGTACCATTATTTTATTTATACATATTTTATACACATATATAACTATCTACTCTTTCTCTCCTTTTGTTCATAATAATGATTTAATATATTAATAACTTTATTCATGCTTTTAATTATATGCATTAGTATATTTAAAGGATTTTTGTGGTTTCGTTAAGACTTTTAAATTCATATTAAAGTAATAGTAGAAACATGTTAAATCATGCTACAAATGTATTTGTTTTTGTATTTTTTTTTGTTTTTGTTTTTGTTTTACTAAACAATAAAAAAAAGGGGGAGTGAATAGATGCTTTTGCATAAATATTTGATTGAAATGCATAATACGATATTTAAAGCTTTAATAAATCATTTCATTCAAAATTGATTTATTTCATTGACATTCAAGCAAACTGAAGCATTTTTGGGTCTATAATCTTATTTGCTGCAAAAGATGATGAAAAAGGATCGCTTCCCCAGTTCTTCTCATCAATAATACTTTGTTGTATCAATGTTTGTCTGACACTTAAATTTGCTTCAAAAGGATCAATCTCATAATGTTGCAGAATATCATTTATTACTGCCTGACTAGTAGTTGGAGACTCATAAGATTCATCATTTGTGGGTATATTTGGCAGATCATTGAAGACCTATATAGTAATAAAAATAATAAAAAGTCAAGTCATGTATACACAAGCTTCTTGGTCTACTTACATGTCTTGCTAGGGTATAATTAAATGTATCTTGTGGAGTATATCTTGAATCTAATGAATCGAGCATTCGTTCTATTGAGCCATGATTTTGAATGGCTTGAAGTGCTTTATGAGGGCCAATTCCTTGTATAGTACCTGAAAAATCTGTGCCACATAAAATACATAAATCAATAAATGATTTCCTGGATATTCCAAGATCTTGCCGTGCTATAATTGGATCAATGGAAAGAATAGGTCGACCTTTAGAAAAGAAATAACGAAGAATAGGCACATCACCAAAAGCAATTGTGTCCAAATCTAGGTAAACAAGAATCTTTAGTATATATATAAAAAAAAAGAACATTTATAGTATTACATACCCTCAGAAACTGTTGCTATTGCTCTTCCTGATTTACCTAAATTAGCACACATTGCTTCAGCTTCATGATTATCGCATGAAAAACAAACAAACCCCAAAGTTTTTAAAAACTCTTGACATTCGTCTCTTGTATTTTGAGTGATTTTGAATGATCTTTTTTCTTTAAATTTTTGATTTGTTATTTAGTCAAAATGTAGTAAATTAAGTAAGCTAATTTTTACCTAATGACGATAGCATGGCTTGGTTTTCCTTTTTTAATTGATTTAAAGCTGATTTTATATCTTTAAATCGATGAATGATCATATCTGACATGAGATCTCTTTCTCTATTTGCTAAATCTCTCACAGTTCTAGTATATTTTTCTGTATTTTCTGCTGTTGCAATTGCATTTTTCAATTCCTGAGCGATCAATGTAAGTTTTTCTTGCATTTCTCGTTGTTCTATATCAACAGGCATCGTGTCAACTTCTAATATGGTGGGATCAATTTCCATTTCTTTTAAAGTTTCTCCCAATTCACTCAATATCGCTAGTGCACTTTCTTTTGACATGTATGCTTGGTCATATTGATCAGATACTTGTAGCCAGTTGTCTAATCGTGCTGATTGTTCCTTTTCAAATAATAAAGAATGTTTTACTTTTCGTCGTGAACGCGCTCGTTTAGCATGCTCCAATTGCTTTGCTTCTAATCGTTTGGGACCATCAAATACAAATAAAGGCTTGATTTCATTTAATCTACAGAATGTAGCTAATTGATAAAATCCATATATATGACGATGGGGATGTGCTTCACTACCGTAAATGAATTTATTCAAGTGACAGCTTGCATCAATAGCAACTGTTTGACGAGAAAAAGCGTTACAACTGACTGTTTGCACAGAGTTGGGTGCGTATCGTTTTAAAATTGCTGTTAATCCATGAACCCCCATTAAGCGCAGTATATAGTTGGAACAAGAAAAGAACTATTCGACAACTCCGTTTTACTTTTTTTTTTCTTTTTTTTGTTGTTGAGTGCAATCAAAAAAGCTGATTCTTTAGACTGCGGCGAACAAAAAAAAACCCCCTCCTCCTCTGCTAGATATACTTAAAATGCATACAAAATTTATTAAAAATGCTAAAAAAAAAAAAAACTAAAGTGTAGTCAATGCTTTATTGTATCGAATTAAAAAGTAACTAACATATTGTAATTCTAAAAAGAGGAGGTCTAAGAATCCTTTAAATGTAAAATATCGCAAAAGTTACGTTTCAGCGACATAATTTTAAAACATATTATTTAACTCAAAAATTAAGATATAGTGACAGAAAAAATTTCAACATGCAGTCTAAATTCAGGTGCAACCTTGAAAATGTCAAATGCATTGGTAAATGATTTATTCGCGTAGAAATGTGCAGCGAAATGCTGTTGTGGCACCAAAAATAGCAGTTTAAAGAGCGTCATATCTATGGATGTCGGTCTTTGCCAAAGCTTTCAAGTATATCAAACCATTTTCCTACTTTAATAAATTTATTCAGATTCGTTTTTGCAGTTTTAATTTTTCATAAAATTGATTTAAATTTTGCCTTGTGATGTAGTATTTCTATTTTAAATTTATAAAACTGAGTTTTTAACTTGAAAATCGAGGACTTTTACTACGATAAATATTGGTATGAAATGGCCATAAAGGCTCATTTCTTCCTTTAAGAATGCTTAATTGCAAGTTGTGCGCATAATTTGTTGACTTTTTGAATAAAGCCCAAATTTATTAAAAACCGAGTTACCTAAAAATATAGTAGCAATCTTTGGTATCATTGAATCGATGACATTGAAATCTATGAACTTGTATTGACGCTAACTTTACAGTTTTTGAGGAATTGCCCAAAAACCATTCTGTTAATTAGTTCATTATTTAATGTCCTGCGATTGTAAGCCATGGCAAAGGGAGAAGTAAGACAGGGTGAAAGGGAACTGTATCTAAATGTTAGCGTATTGTCAAAAACAGCGCAGTAATGAGTCTCCCAGATTGCCTGCAAAATGTTTTTTTTTTTTTTTTTTTTTTTTTTTTTTTTTTTCAAAAAATGACAAAATCTCGGTCCTGAGCTTTTTGTTTTGTTTTTTTTTACTGCTTTTGTCTCTCATGCCCCTAATGCTTGTCCCACGCCACTAACCCCTTTCAATGTTCAAATTGAACCATATATGTAGATTGTAAATTGGATTAGAGGCACTAGAGGGAAACATTCGAAGAGTATTTTATTACATGAATATTAAAAAAAAAAAAAAGTTTTTCAGTTAATGCGATAATAAGCGAATTTACTCACAATAAAATAAAAAAAGCTTAAGCTTTATTAATCTGTTTTCTAAAACCCTAAACTAATGATTTTCTCTCCCTCTTTGTCCAGTCGAGACCATAACGAGTTTCGGGTACTTTATAAGCTTTCAGTGTGTCTACAACATCCTTGGCTTCTTCACATAACACAAAGATATCAGCATTTTTGGCATGAACAAATTTTTCTGTATGATAAATGTTAAATTCGATGCTACAAATTCAATTAACTTTAATATAAAAGCAAACCTTGCACTGAAAGCTTAATCCAATCTACAAATAATTTATAATAACCCTTTGTATTAAGTAATAGAATAGGTTTTGAGTGGATATTTAATTGAGACCAAGTAATCATTTCCAACATCTCCTCCATGGTACCATAACCACCTGGCAAGCACACAAAGGCATCACATTCTTCTTCCATGCGCTTCTTACGAGCGTGCATATCTGAAACAATAACAGACTCACAGAGTTGTTTGCTGCCATGACGGAAGAGAGGTTCAGGTACAATACCAATGGCTTTTCCTCCATTTTCAATGGTACCCTTGGCAACGGCACCCATTAAACCTACAGATCCACCACCGTAAACTAAACGAATACCATTTGCAGCTAATATTTTTCCAAGCTCTATGTGCATATGAAACATAATTATTAAAATTTGCATGTACATGTATATTATTATTTACAAAATAATGTTGTGCTACATACCAAATGCTTCTTGTTCATAAATAGGATCAGCACCGCTACCAGAACCACAGAATACACAAACACTCTTAATTTCAGTATTTGTTTCGATTGATTTAGATAAAAAAGGAAGTGTAGTAGCCATTGCTGTCGCTATTTTTTTTTTTTTTTTATAAAAAGGTTGATAAAGCTAAAGATGATTGTATTTTTTTGGTTTGAATTTATCCTCTTTTTCTTTCTCTTTCATTTATCCCGCTCGTGACTAACATCATTATCATTGATGTTGTAGAAATGACTCTTTTCTTTATTGCATCTGATAGATATTGTACTACTCAATTCAAAAACAGCACCATTGTAAAGGTTTACTGTAGATGCTATATCTTAATTTTATATGCAAGGCATTATCCATGAAAATTTGTGCAATTTTGAGAGTCAGAATTACAAAAATACACCTCTTACTGCGGTAAGATTTTGAATTTTGGGTTTTCGTTATGTAACTAAGCAATCACTTGCAAAAAAAAAAATTAGGGATTAACTCCCGATTAATTTTTCGTTTTTTTTTTTTTTTTTTTTTTTTTTTTTCTTTTTGTGTGAAATTCAGTATATCATGAATGCTAGAAAAAGAAGAATTGAAGCAGAACAAAATTTATACAATATTCAGCAAGGAAAAGTTCAAAAACCGGATGTATATGGTCATCGTAAAAGACCGCCGATTAGAAAAACCAGCAATATAATTAATGAGGATGAAGAGGATGAGTTTTTTGGAGATGTTGATATACCCTTGAATTCGGATGCTGTAACAGCTGCAGAATATTTAATAAAAATCAATCCTAAATCATCTATACCAATATGTTTTCTGCATCAAATTTATAGTATATTACCTAATAATAATACACTAACAGACCGAGAATTAGTGAGTAACAGAGGGAATGTATTAAATGAATAATTGTCTCAATCCATTCATGTACATAGCAAAAAGCTTTTGCAGATGGTACCTGGAGAAAATTTCACATAATTGGAGCTTTGGATGATGAATATATTCTCATGAAAACGACGGATTATTGTAGCATGATCGATCATGCCAAACAACAATGTGCTGAAGAAGGAGATGTCAGCGTTTATGGTGAGATATATAGTGGGATGAATCATATGTTTGTTTCAATTACATTAAAATCATTCAAGATAAATTTAAACATACAGTAACGCAAAATTCAAAATACAATCAAGTATCTATCACAAAAGAAGTGTTGGTTAAAGCATGTCAATTAAATGAGCAGAACATTTCGTAAGTGAATTTGATATTATAAAATGAAAATAATTAATTAGCAGACTTAAAAAAGCCAACTTGTTTCCTCTGGTTTACTCATTCCTCATCATGTACAAATGAATGTTTATTGGTTTTCAATTTATAATCAAGGGTCTTTCATGTCTAGTTTATCAAATGGAAGATTACAAATATTACGAATATTAAAGAGAAGAAGCACAAAAGATATTATGGAAAAGGTATAATTGATTTTTTATTTACTACACGCATGTATATTTTTATATGTAAAAGAAATGCTCATAATGTACAAAATAGTTGCTGAAACAAAAGAAATTAAATAAATCAAGTTTTAGTATTGATTTCTTGATGCACGATTTGATTGGCAGTGGAAGAGTGGAAAAGTAAGAAAAATGAAAAATGAGAGAGGGTGGGGGGGCATAATAATGATAATAATAACAATAACAACAATAATAATTTAAACATAGGTTTACAACGGCTATGGGGGATCTAATACGTTTAACAAATAAAGGAGAAAAAGGCATATAATAAATAAACAGATTTACAAAGTGTTTGATAATTTGGATTTTGATCCCCACTGAAATTCATCTTTTCTCTTGACAAGAAATTGCTTTTCTTTGTTTATAATTATTTTACTATTTGAACAAGAATTTGTTATAGCTGTAATCCTTAAATGATTTGGATTGGATCTTGTGTCTCTGACATAACCATGCGTTTTATATTTGGGTGGTGCAGATTTATTTACAATGTTGGAGGATGTAGTGGAATATTCTTTCCAATGCTGATATGATGATTTTTGTTGTTTTTTATCTTTTGTTTGTTGATATTGCTTGACAGTCTTGTGACGAATTTCTCTTTCTGTATTATTTTCGTTGTATGGAGCGAGTGGTTCTTCGTATTGCCTCTTTCTTGAATTTTGTGTAGTGTAGTAATTACGCAAATTACGATGAATATCATCCTGTTTAGTAATTGCACTACTTTGCTTTTGTAATCGAATTAGTGATGATGATGGTGGTGGCATTGGGTGAACCTTTATTTGATTTGCATTGGATTGTTGATGTGGTAATTTAGATACAAGGTTGGAAAATACTTTTTTAAAAGTAGAGGTAGAACTTGAGTGTGTCATGGAAACAGTGTTTGTAGTAGAGAACCTCATTTTGATATATTGAATGTATATTTATTTATATATATAGATAAAAAAAAGAGCTGAAGAAAAAAGCATACAAACGAAATTACTTGTCCCCCTTTTTATATGAAAAATCTAATAAAGTAATTGACAAAAAGTCCAGGACCAGTAGGGCATAGATTTATTTATATATTTATACACATGATGTTTACTATTTACACTTTTTTGTCATTTAATATGACATTATTGCTTCTATTTTTTTTTAGTTTAAGCTTCCAAATCTCAACGTCCTCATTACCAACTGATTTACTATTTAACAATTTCTTTAAAACCATTCGAGCTTCAAACCCAAATGATTTAGCTTTTTCAATAAATCCATCAACAACCGTATCATCTCTTCTCTCCATTGCAATAAAAATCATTGTTGAAGAGGAAGAATAGTATCGAATACAATTTAAAAGGGGTTCAACTAATTCAATTTCATAAATGCAATCAGAAGCAATTATATAATGATACGATTGATTTGGATTTTCTTGTTGATCTAACAGTGCAATCCAATCAAGCGATTGCACTGTTATTTTAGGTGGTTCAATGGCTTGGGTTGTATGTTGCAGATGATACCACCAATCTGTAATATCATCGATCGCTGAATTACAATTTGGCTGAAGCACACGATCCACTACTTCTGGTAAATCTGTTAAAACTGTTTCAAATCCTAATGAAGCCATGATTAATCCGCCTAATCCACAACCACTGCCTAATTCCAAACATGTTTTGTTATTCTGAACTTTGTGATCTTTAAATGTTGGCTTCTTGATCGTATCAAACAAATAAAAAGCTAATAATTTAGCTGAATCCCATACAGTTGTGCCATGATTTTGTGTATTGTTTTGTTGACTCAGATGTAACGTAAATGAAGGATTTAATTTTATAGAAAATGTAGAAAGTGATTTTGTGTCTGATAAATCTTGAAAATCCATTAATGTGTAATGTATGTAATAATTTGTTTGTTTGTTTTGTTTCTGCTTATTTGTGTATTTGGACGAAGAGTTGTTGGTCTAAACTAAAAGGGCGAGATTTTTTTTTAATAACCCAAAAAAAAAAAAAAATTTCTAGTGGACCTGTAATTTGCTCGGTCCCAAAGAAATTCAGGTACACATCTTTCTTGCATTATTTACAAAGGGGGGATTGGAGGAGAGACGCCCGCCGCACCCCCGCACGGGTCGTAACATAAAATCATAATGTGATATGTAAAGAAAAAGGTAATTTGTTCTAAAATGAATGATTGGCGGTATGCAAAGAAAATGAAGAAAAAGTGTCTTTGTTTGTTGTAAACATGCATTGACTGGGGGCAAATTATTCGATTGGCTTGTGCTACATTGTATACAAAAAAGAAAATATTGTCAATTGCTTTTGCCCATTCAGTCAATTGCATATGATATAATTCACAATTTATATCGCTATTTTGACTAGTTGGGTCGCTTACAGACGGGAATAGTTTGCTGTATATTTCTGAAACTTAAATTTGGGAATCAATTTATTTGTACTACAAGATTTACTAATAAAATGGAATCAACACATTGACAGGGCGCGAAATTAGATTTATAACTACTTGAAATTAAGCTATTTACACAGCAGTTATTTTTCTCTGTGGTAATAAAGTCATCAATATATTCCTCCCCCCTCCCCCCTCCACTAGTATACAAACTCTTTTTTACTTTGTATCTTCGTTACTAGTTCTCATAATACTGTCAAAACCTAGAAATGTTCCAAATTTTGTCAAGCTGAATACCCCTTGATTGATATTTTGACTGTAAACTACAATTACAGTATATAGCATGTACGTCTGATGAGATCATGGCTAGAGAAGAATTACATTTTGACAAGCTTACTTTAAAGGACGTCAAACAATCTTGGAATTCAGAGCATGCCACGCTTTCGACACCTAACCACATACTAAACAACGTTTAGGATCTACATTAATTACTACTAAATATTTATTAACTGTTCGCATTATAATACCTATTCTTAATTACATCCCTACATACAGTCAAGCATCGATTTAAGGTCCCTCAATATAACGGAAACCTCAATATAAAGGAGGTTTTTGTATCCACCGAAGACTGGTGGACAAATTTTACAGCTTAAAATCCCTTATTTTGAATTTACATTTAAGGGAACTTTTTCTTTCCACATGTTCCTTATTTTATTATAATATTATTGACCCCAAATTTTAAAAAAAGAACAGTTTTAGGTATAAATTTTTTTACTAGATGTAAATACTGAAAATGTTTTCTAATCTTTTGAGAAAATCCCATTTAATGTAATTTGATTGCATCTGCATTGTATTATGGGGGGGTTTTTTTTTTATATCGTAGGTTAGAAAACTACCATATCTTTAAGTATTTTGAAATCTTCATTATTTGTAACAACAAAGTTTGAAGTAACAACAACGTAACATAAAATTGCTAAGATTTTTCTTCATTTACAGGAATTAACATCCTTTATTTCTTTCTTAAAATTGAAGCTGATTTGTGTTTTAAATTCGATTTAAGGGAGGTTCTCGATATAAGGAACTTTTTCAAAGAAACCACGGGCGCCCTTAAATTGAGGTTCGACTGTAGTACGATTAAGTTGCGTAAATCTATATCGAAAATACAATTCAATAATGGTATGTCAAAAGTGGATTGATTTAACTTTACATAGCACTAGCGGGAAAAAAGATGTAAAATGAGGTATAAACTACAACTTTTCTAAAAAAAAAAAAAAAAAAAAAAAAAAAAAAAAAAAACTATTATGATATTCGCTGCAAAAACTGTTTTATATTAAGATTATATTGGGAAGATAAAACTTTATAATAATTTTACGTAAAAAAATAAACAACTGCAAATTTTGAATTGCCAATTTCGCGTTTTTTCCCATTGTGTTAATTAACTTTTCGGTCAATATCTGAGATACTCCCATATGAGCGTATCGATGACCTTACGAGCCTATTGTCTATCTCATTTGAGCACATCCATGTGCTCTGAGAAAATACAGGAGGTCAGAGTGTGTATGTTAGAATACTTTTTTCAACGTTGCCCTAAATGTTGCACCAGAAACCCCCTTCAAAGAACAGATTTACTACATATCAGGCTCGAATTGGGGGGCCTAAATTATCAAACTCCGTTTTATGCTGACTGTACCTTAAAATACCAAAAAAAAAATTACCACAAAATTTATTTTTTAATTGATAACTCTTGCAATTTTGAAGTAATCTTAAAGAGCAATATTTCAAAACAGATTTAAAAAAGAGTAAAATAAATCTAGCAGAAATCCCAGTTCAGCTCATTTACAATTTATGAAGCTATTTCCATTAAAAGCGCACAAAAACGCAACTTCAATGGACTATAACTCGAGATAGCAACCGTTTAAGCACATAGTTTATAGACCAAAAATGATTCATTAGCTTAGTTTTATTATATTTTACCATAAAACGGATTTCGAAAAAATTATGAATTTCTCCTTGTATACCCTCGTCCAAAATTTGACTTTTTCGAAAAACGCTAATAACTCTATGAAAAATAGAGCTAAAGTGACAAATAATGCCTCAAATAATAGGTATTTTTTTGCGTTATTTGTCTGTAGCAATAACTTTAAAATTTAACTACAAAAGTATTTTTAAAATCACTAAAAACTGATTTTTATGTTTTTGCTTTTTTTACAAAATTTTTGGTGATGAACGTTTTCAATAAATATACTATTAGATACAAAATTGAATTTTATGTTGAGGTTACTTAGTAAAGTTAGCCAGGTTACTATACATGTTTGCTGTCAATTTTGCATTTTATAAATTTAGGATCGTTTTTATCCAATTTTTTCATCATCAGAAAATTTTGGATTTAAACTGCCGCCACACCTGAGATAATATGAAAATTCAATGAGAATCCGCCGAAGTTGTTATTTTTTTTTTTTTTGCAATACAATGGTATGTAGGGGATGTTTAATTTAGAAACTATAGTACTGTAGTTGCAAATAATGGAACAACTCATCATTGCAAATTGAAGTAGGGTAATAAAATAGTTTTGTTCAATTCAAATACTTTAATTGGATTTACAAAAATTTCTTATATATTTATGATGAGGAATAAAGAATTATATTATTTATTAAATTCAAGGAGAACAAATTTTTTGAACATCTCGTTATTTGTGGTTTTTATCAATTTAATCAAGTAATAGGTTGCATGGCAACGGTGAACCTCATTAAATTCACACACTAACATTTTTTTACCTCTCTCAAATATCAGACTAAATACAAATACAGTATACTACATTCCAAAAGAAAATTAACATTTTCTCAAATTGTTAATGTGTTCAGTATATGTATTATAATGAAACATATTTTGCCACGCCTTTTTATAAATGGGATTATGCTTCTTCCATATGTATAACAGCAGCAAACACTTTACAATAAGTACATGTTACGCGAATTAATTTTAATAATTAGACTATATTGATAGGTATAATTGCATTGAAAACAAAGACGATAATAGTAATGTTATAATTGTAATTAACAAATTATATTCATTCTGTAAGTACAATATGTGAAAGGGACAAAAAAAAAGGACAACGGTGTAAGGTAAGCTTTAATTGAGTGAGTATGTCTGCTATGTGCATACGTGCATAATAACCAATTTATTTTTTGGCTTGGTGATTTGAAGTTGTATTTAGATATACAGCCAAACCTCGATATAAGGTCCCTCAATATAACGGAAACCTCGATATAAAGGAGATTTTTGTATCATGGATTAAGGATGTGGTGTTATTATCTAAGACGCCTTTATTCCTTTCTTAAAATTGAAGTTGATCTGTGTTTTAAATTTGATTTAACTAAGGGAGGTCCTCGATATAAGGAACTTTTTCAAAGAAACCACGAGCGCCCTTAAATTGAGGTTTGGCTGTATTTATCAGCTAATAATAATTTATATTATTATTTCTAATGGATCCCTGTCCATTAAATCTTATCACATATATCCAATAACTATATAAACCCATATTCAATCCATCTTAATAAACAGTACTTTTTTCGCTGACTTTATTTAATACAAGCCTTAATAAATTAATGACCAATTATTACGCAATAATTGATTTAGCAGAATATGAATTGTAGAATAAAAAATAGAAAATTAATCAAGTAAAGAGATATATCGTTTATTTGAATGAAATTGAAAAAGTTTATACAATACTATTTAGTTTGAGAAAATGATGAGGTAATAAATATTTTTGTAGATGTTATTATTTAATAGTAATGTGTTGTGATATAATAATATTGTGTTGAAACATTATGCTGGAAGATCATGCTGCTAGAAGCATGATTCAGTTGCTTATTTATTGATCAAGTTTTCGGTCCTTGAACTATTGTTTACCTTTCGGATTTGACACATCTGGTTGAGAATGATACATCAATAATGAATGAAAAAAATACAAAGCAATTAAAGATGATTTCCTAACAATTCTACAAGGATGTATTCAATTAAAAGCTACTTATATGGTGTAAATCTGTCTATTAATAACAGAAAAGTTTCTTTATAAGATTTATAACACAAAAATGATAGTTTCCTTTCTTAATTAAGAGAAAATATTTGACTAATGTACTTGAGAGGAGAGTCTTCTGTCTATTAATGACATAATGTATTCTAGGCTTAAGGTTTGTAAATATTAATATTGAGAGTCTCCTAACGACTTAACAAGGATGTATTCAATAATGCGCTTAGGAGGAGAATCTTCTGTCTATTATTAGTAACAGAATGTATTCCAGGCCAAAGATTTAGATTGTAAACAATCAAGTAAGTTTATAAGAAAGTGAGGATATTATAAGGAAAGAGTTGGTTATCTTATTTATTATCATATTTTTAAGCATATTTATAGAAAAGGATTGTTATTGTACTACATAGTTTAAGAAATGAAAAAGGAAATGAAATGTAGTGTTAAGGATAGTAATCCAAAAGGAGCCGAAACTCGGTTTGCGACACAATTGATTTTGAGGCTCCGTTACGATAGGTTTAAGCTGTAAAATGAATTATTATTTTGATTATCTTGACGAAAAATTAATACTTTTATATACTCTCAATGCGATTAATCTTGCGAATTCAAAAAATTAAAACCTCAATTTGGGTAATCAATTTTTTTCAATCAATTTTGGGTTAGTTTGGTCAACAACGCTAAGCTAGTGCACCTATATTTTGATACTAACTCTTATTTTTAAACAGATGTAAATGCCATATAAAGAGGAGGTACATTATCGTTGAAGATTTGACATGATTAGATCTAATACTGGGCGAAAATACCCAAAAATCATCTGAATCCCACTTTTTACAACTGTAAAAAACTGACAACAAAAACCCTATCTCGCCGGATTCAATCCAAAAAACTTTTAATTTTACACGAGAATAGATACACATCTCGGACATAATGACATGAAAGGGAAACTTCCAGAACCTACTGTGTGTTGAGGAAGTTGCCGCTAAAATGTACCTAAATTTCGCTGCTTATTCTTATTGAGAACAATTAAAAATGCAGTCTATGGCTACTGATCCAAGTAAGCTGTCATTCTAATAGTCATTGGTATAAGTAGATATTACACACATCTGAGATATCAGCTTCAGTGAATCATTGGGCATTTGGTAAATGTGAACAACAAGTTGGTTACCTGCTATTCACTACACAACATGCTAATAAGTTCAGTAAGCTCACCAGTTCTCGTCGAATATGAATCCAAACGAGTTCCCATTGTAGTGGTAGGTACGTCTATATGGAATGCCATTCTGTTGGAAGCATGGTTCAGTTGATATTCAATTTATCTAGCTTTGGGTTCTTGAACTATTGTTTACTTTTTGGATTTGACGCTCGGTTAGGAATTATACATCAATATGTTATATTGTTAAGATTATTACATATAAAAGACATAATTTTGATTAATTGATTAAAGAACTTATCGCTTAGAAAGTATCTTGTTCTCGAAATTAACAACGCTAGAATTTTCAAGTACTTTTAAAATTACTGCAAATTTGATAATGTAAATTGTACCTTGAATTTGGTGTAATGATTTTAAAATTTTTGAAATTTGTAAAAATTGCAGTAAATAACGAAGTTGTTTACTAAAATAAAAAAAATATAAAAATAAAAGCGGTAGAAATACAATTATAATCAGCTAAAGTTTTATTACAAAAGATTTCTGAAGATTAAATATAATTGAAAAAGTATGAGGGTATTTATAGTGATTTAGAGAACTTGTATACCATCAGACTTGAATGGAGTAATCTTCTAATTTTGAGTTGTTGTTACTAATATTATATTGAAAGGATAAATCATGCAAAGCATCGACCATAATGGGTTATATGTCAAGTACGACAATGTGGGCCATTTGGGAGCTATTGGCTATATCTATTTAGGTAACCTTGATTTTAAGGTGTGAATTCTAATGTGTGCTTGAAATGTTATTCATTGGTAGTGTAACTATGACACAGGGGAATAGTTGATTAAACCTAATATCTTTGATATTATTATTTATTAAATTAGGTAAAATACTTCTTGGTATACTGTATATGTCATTTGTGTAATCGATTGCACTGTGATCAAGGGTGCTATCGTTCACACGACATGTATTGGTTCAAAAGTATTTTGTATTTTCGCATGCGTTTGTTATTGTGTTCACTTTGAGTATCTCTTTATTATTGCTGCACTTTAATATTTCAAGTGGCATGAACTCTGTGAGTGATACTTGTAAATTAAGTTATTTTATGATTATCAAGCTTTTAGTATGTAATTCCACTGCAAAAATATTAATGAACAAGAGACGGTATTTTTTCGTTTATTAACATAATAATGTGATGTGATTAAGACAATTTTGAGCAACAACATTAAAACAAAATCTACTTGGTAAGAATATAATAACACTACAATTTATAAATTGCCTCCATTGTATATACTGTATATGCATACGGTATGCGCCCAAAGCTTTACGTGTGATATGTCTACTACTACCTAAAATGGCATTTTTAAATTGATGATCGCTGTTTGATATTCATTATATTAAATTGTACAATTTTTTTATGTTTTATTTAGAAATCAAGTATATTATAATATAGTCTCTTATTACATGTCTTCGTCTTCATCAGAATCTTCAATGATCCGTTTGCTTCGATATTGCTACAATTTAATCAGTTAGTTTTACGTTTTCGAATTAAATATATGGAAATACAAACCTTTTTATCTTTTTTATTTAACATTTTCTGATAATCAGTTTCAGCATCACCTTCCTGATTTTCATCTTCATCCTCGTCTAGCTCCTTTCTCTTTCTACCGCGCTTCTTGGCCTTCTTTTCCTCATCGAAATCATCGTCATCAACTTGTTGAGTAGCCATTAATAAATTATCTTCTCGGACCTTTTCCATCAAGCGACGACGATTTTCCTCCATTCTTTCATTTTCAATTTGTTGTAATCTAATCTTTTCTTCTTCAAATTGTTTAGCTTTATTACGCTCATCTTCACGTTTCTTTCGTGCCATGTTCAATTTAGTTTCTTTATCTTCTTCGAATTGCACTTGCTCTACCAGTTTTCTGTCTAATTGAACACGCAACGTTTCGCCATAACGTTCACGTTGCTCGGTAATCTTTTTATCATACAAGGTGTGCTCTGTGACATTGATAAGCATACGGAAGGCACGTTGGCCACATTCTAAGCAACGTAATGCGCGACGAATACTATCTGAGGAACGTTGATCTTGGGTTAAATCGGAAATTTGTTGAGCATAAGATTGCTGCACAAGGGCCAAATTGTACTGAGTAGTTGTGTCAAAGGGTGAAATGTGGAGAGCTTTTTCTGTACTTTTTAGTGATTGGTACATAATCTCAGGATCTTTGTCAACCTTGGAGAGAATAAATTGTGTTCTTGCAAGGCAAAGTAAAAGATTGGTATCTTTGTTATTGAAGAATTTCTTGAGAGCATTTTCATACTGTGAAATAAAAAAGGTTAGTTGATTAATTAGCTTGCATTTAAGGCAAAATTACCATCACAATTGCTTGTTTATATAACTTTAATTCAACATAGACATGAGCCAAATTGACCCAAACACTAGCATTGTTGACTGCGGCTTCACGAACTTGATTGAACAAATCTCTAGCTTGCTCATGGTGTCCATTTTCAGCGATAATAATAGCTAAACCGTTAGCAGCATAAGCATTAGTGGGATCACGTCGTAATGCTTGTGAGTAAAAATTGACGGCCAATTTGTATGTATCAGTACGGGCTTGTTTAGATTTGTCACCTTTGAATTCTCTTGCTGTTGCAGCGTGATAATTACCAAGAGCAACATGAGTATACAGATCGTTCTTGTCGCAATCTTTTAGCACCTTTTCGTATGATCTCTTACTAAGTTTTTCTGAATCGGTTGCTTGAGCCTGTCCAATCATGATCCATGCTTTAGTATCATTTGGTTCTGTATCAAATACTTCTTTATAATATTCAATGGCATCAGATGATTTACCAAGAGATTGTTCTATCGCTCCCAAACGTAAATGAGCTATTCATATAATATATATATATATATATATATATTTATAAGTATAAATTATCGCATTTTAGAATTAACAATCAAACCTACCATCGGTATATCCAGGATAATCTTCAATAAGTTTTTTATAAATTGATATAGCTTTTTCTGTCTCTAGTCGTTCTTCATAAAGTCTAGCTAAATTATAACTCATTGTTAATTTGAGGTTCTTTTCAGTACCAACGCTTGATTCACTCTCTTTAATAGCAAGGCTATAATAGTTTTCAGAATCGGAAAGGTTGCCTAATTTTTGATGCATGACAGCAATATTATTTAGTAATTCAGGCTTGATTTCTTTTACACGATCTTGAGTAACAATGTCATCTTTAGGTAAATGTTCTAATAAAGATAGGGATTGTTCATAATCTACAGTAAAAAAAGATTAGATGCTTTGTATTTTCATAAATTATTTGATGTACTTCTTACATTTTAATGAATTGACACTATCCTTATCTTCGTACATTTCAGCAATTTCAATAGCCAAAAGAGGATCATCATTAGCGTTTTCTAAAAGTTTACTGAATAATGCAAGCGATTTTTCTCTTTTTCCAGAAAGACCGTAAAGAGATCCTAATACTTTCATAATTTCAACACATTCAGGCTCGGCTTTATGAAGTTTTTCAAATATTTCGATGGCTGCATTATTTTCTCCCTTCTTCAATTGCATTTGGCCCATACCAAATTGCGCTAATGTGTGATGTTGATTGAGTTCAAGTGCTTGTGCATAAAATTTGTAAGCATTATCAAATTCTTGCATTTGGTGATGAGCTCTTGCAATTTGATAGGATGCTTCAGCCTTCATTACATCGTTGGAAGCATTATTTAAAGCTCTTGAAGCAGATGTCATTGTTTTCTCAAAATCACGAGTCAAAAAGAAATGATTAGCCATCATATTCAAAACTGCAGGATGTGTCTTATTAACAACGTGAGCTTTTTGCATATGTTGAAGACCATGTCTTAAAGATGTTTCTTGTTGAATAGGCCCATTGTCGACTGATTTCGATTCATTTAATTCAATAATTGCCAACATGATGAGTGCTGTGGCATTAGGTACTGGGCTGACATCAATGCAACGTTTTAATGCGGCTTTAGCTTCAGTATACATTTTCAATTGAGCAAAGCATTGAGCGATACCCAAACGAATCTCTACACCAGAAAACTTACCCCGAGAATATTTAAGAGCGGTTTGGTAAGTCTTTAATGAAACTTTGTATTGTTGAAGATGATATTGAATCTTGGCTCTACCTAAAAGTGCAGGAATACAATTGGGTCTCTTTTCAAGAACCATGTTGAATGAACGAGATGCATCGTCAACTTTTTTGAGTAAAATGTAGAGGTTACCCTTTACAACAAAAGTAGGTTCATATTGATTATAAATACGATCGGCTGCGTTAATTGATTGAGTTGCATCTTCAAGATATTTTTGGCGTTGTGTGTTGTCTGTTTCTTTCTTTGCAAGACGCATGTAAAGAGTTGCAATCAATGTTAGCAAAGGTAATTTTTGTCTAGGTGTTGTGTGAGGTGATTGACTTGCTACAAGATATATATAAAATATGTCAAAAATAACACAACTGATACATATTTTTCGTTTTTTTACCAGTGGTTAAACCAGCTTGAACAACGCTAATACTCTGTTCAATCTTGCTTTGTTCGTAGTATTCAATCTAAAATCATTAAATCAATCAGTATTTATCAAAAGAAACACGTATTGTAACATATTCATACAGCAAGCATTCGATAATAAGGCAAACCAACACTTTCTTGACGGAAAATATCAGTCAACTCGGTAGGATTTGTAGGCAAATCATTGCAGACAACTTCCAACACTTGCTCATGTTGCAAAGGTACTTCTATAGTCTTGGATCTAGCACCATAGTTGTTTCCAAAGCTTGCAGATGCCATTGTGATAATTCAAAAGCTGTCGCTCACAAACTCAAGACACGCACCTTCCAATTGAATTTGCTTTCATTTTGAATTTGAAATAAGCCTCCAACATCGGATGTACAGTCGTCGATTAACATACGTCACTAGTTAACACGTAACTTTACGCGGCAACAAGTAGGTCCATAGCTTCAAGAACATCACCTTTCTTGTTCTCTTTACTCACTTAAACAATAAAAATACTATATGACAGCACTTACATCTGCCAGTAAGCTCAAGATTTAAACAGATTAATTATTCATTCAACACATCTAATTTTTTTTTCATCTGCATTTTAATAGACGGCATTATCGCTTTACTCGATGAAAAGCAACCCGAATTAAAAGTTTATGCTTTGCAACAATTAAACTCCCTTGTTGATGAATTTTGGGCTGAAATCTCTGACTCTATCGCTAAGATGTAAGTATTTATCTGATGCTATTTCGCTAGATAGCTAACATTGTTTATCAGTGAAATCCTTTATGAAGATTCCACATTTACTCAAAGAGAATTAGCCGCTTTAGTTGCTTCTAAAGTAAGTTGATGGGATATAGCATTTACAAAGATTCAGATATAGTAACCACAGCAATGCATTTAATAGGTCTATTATAACTTGGGTGAATTAGATGATTCACTTTCCTTTGCTCTTGGTGCAGGTCAATCTTTCGACCTTTCAGAATCTTCTGAATACGTAACCACCATTATTTGTAAGCCCGTCTCCCCACAATATCTTACATGAATTAAGTGCTAACATGATTAATATATAGCTAAATGTATTGACAAGTACATTAACCTTAGATCAAGTTTGGAAACACCTGAAGAGATCGATCCTAGACTTCAAGACATTGTAGAGAGAATGTTCCAACGTTGTGCTGAAGATTGTGAATATGAGCAAGCAATTGGTATTGCACTCGAGTCAAGACGCCTCGATATCGTTAAATCTATTATTCAAAAGGGCGATGCCAGTAAACTTCTTTCCTACGTTCTTGATGTTTGTATGACATTAGTACAAAACTTGGAGTTCCGTAACGAGGTCTTAAGATTACTCGTCGATTTATATAAAACACTTGAAAACCCTGATTATATTTCCATCAGTCAATGCTTGGTTCATTTAAATGATCCTGCTTCTTGCGCTGAAATGTTGAAGAGTTTGGTCGATAGAAAGGATGAACTTATGGCCTATCAAATTTCATTTGATTTAGAAGAAAATGCTACACAAGAGTTTTTATCAAAAGTCTCTGCAGATTTGCCTGTTGAACCCGAGACTGAAAAGACCGAGGCCGCTGCGGAGGAAGAAAAGGTACGTATATTTAGCCTGACATTGAGATAATTTACTGATTTTCTTTTTTTTTTTTGCATAATTAGCCCAAGAATGATACTCCATTCAAGAAAATCAAGTCCATTTTGTCTGGCGAAGAATCTATTCGACTTCATCTCGAATTCTTGTATCGTAACAATCACACCGATTTATTGATTTTGAAGAACACAAAGGTAAATTTTAGAACTTGGGGGAGGGAAGGTAGATTTCCTAGAGATTAAACGATAAAATAGAATGCGTTGGAGTCAAGAAACTCAATTTATCATTCTGCTGTTACTTTTGCCAATGCTTTTATGCAAGCTGGTACCACCAGTGATGAATTTTTGCGTCAAAATCTTGATTGGTTGTCTAGAGCTACCAATTGGTCCAAATTTAGTGCTACTGCAGCTCTTGGTGTCATTCACAAGGTAAATTTAAGAATTGCGCAAAAAGTAATGATGAAAACTCATAATTAATCGTTGAGAAATTAGGGTCAATTAGCTCAGTCGATGAATTTATTAGCTCCTTACTTACCTCAAGAGGGTGTTAGTGGTAACAGTTCTTATTCTGAAGGCGGTTCATTATATGCATTGGGCCTCATTAATGCTAACTATGGCGCCGAAGTTTTAAATTTTCTCAAGAAGGCCTTGAAGGATACTTCTGACGATGTTATCCAGCATGGTGCCTGTCTTGGACTTGGTGTTGCAGGTATGGCCACTGCTAATGAAGCCATCTACGAAGATCTCAAGAATGTTCTTTATGGTGATAACGCTGTCGGCGGTGAAGCTGCTGGTTTATCCATGGGTTTGATCATGCTCGGTACTGGTAATGAGGAAGCTGTCGAAGATATGCTCCAATATGCTCATGAAACACAACACGAAAAGATTATTCGTGGTTTAGCTATCGGTATTCCTTTCATCATGTACGGTAAGGAGGAACAAGCTGATGATTTGATTAAAAAAATGTTGGAAGATAAGGACCCTGTCATTCGTTATGGTGGTATTTACACAATTGCCATGGCCTATAGTGGTACTGGTAACAATAAGGCTATTCGTCGTTTGCTTCATGTTGCTGTCAGTGATGTAAATGACGATGTTCGTCGTGCTGCTGTTACTTCTCTTGGTTTCGTCTTATTACGTAACCCTAAGCAAGTTCCTCGTATTGTTCAACTTTTGGCTGAAAGTTATAATCCTCATGTAAGATATGGTGCCACTCTTGCATTAGGTATCTCTTGTGCTGGTACTGGCTACCTTGATGCTCTTGAGCTTCTTGAACCCATGACCAAAGATCCCGTTGATTTTGTTCGTCAAGGTGCATTTATGTCTCAAGCCATGATTTTGATCCAACAAACTGAAAACACAAACCCCAAGGTTGCTGGTGTTCGTAAGCTCTATGAAAAGATCATCAGTGATAAGCATGAAGATCCCATGGCTAAATTTGGTGCTGTTCTTGCACAAGGTATTCTTGATGCTGGTGGAAGAAACGTTACAATTTCTCTCTTATCCAGAACTGGACATGCTAACATGCCTGCTATTGTTGGTATGGCCGTCTTTACACAATTTTGGTATTGGTACCCCTTAACACACATGCTTAGTTTAGCGTTTACACCTACTGCCATCATTGGTCTCAATAAGAATCTTGAAACTCCTAGATTTGAGTTTGTGTCTAATGCCAAAGCATCATTGTTTGCTTATCCTCCTGCTTTGAAGCCTCCATCTGCTACTGTCGTTGAAAAAGTTGCAACTGCTGTCTTATCTACAACTGCAAAGGCCAAGGCTCGCGCAAAGAAGATTGAAAAAGAAAAGGGAGATCAAATGGATATTGATGAAGATAAACCTAGCATTAAGGACGAAGAGATGGTTGAAGATGAAAAGAAGGAAGAACGTAAAACTGTACAAAAGAAAAAGAAGGAAGAAAGCTTTGAAATTCTCGAGAATATGGCTCGTGTTGTTCCTGCACAACTTAAACATATTGCATTCAAGGAGAATTCACGTTATGCTCCTGTTAAGAATCAAAATGCCGGTGGTATCATCATGCTGGTAGATAATAAGCCTGATGAAGAAGAAGATTTAATTCAACCTCGTGTTCCCTCTGGAGGTAAGATATAGCAATGCATTGCATTGTTAATTACAGATAAACTAATTTTTTTTTATTTTATAGACGCAACAACAAGAAATGCAGCAGAAGAAGAGGCAGCACCTTTCGAACCTTTCGAGTACCCATTTGAAGATTAATTTAACCAATAAAACAAAAAATTTCGTCGGTTTTTTAATCAAGCATAATGGACCGTAGAAGAAATATAAACCCCCTTTTCCTTACAACAACCCAAAAAAATAAAGAAAATTTTTTTCGATATAATAATAAAAATGTAATAGATCGATTTCTTTAACTTTGTTTCTTGTATTGTATTATTAGCCAATTTTAACTAATGCAATTATATCACGGTAAATCTTCAAGATTTTTTAAAAGCGCAAATTAAATCAAATATAAAGTAAGAATGGGTACCAACAAAGTTTTGATTTAAAATATTTGTTCGTAAGCTAGGCTTGGTAACGGGAATGTTGCTAGATCTATTTTCTATTACATTAAAGTAATAAACCGCATTCAGACAACATGAAATGAAAGGGGTATTGTAAGTACTAGAATAGCTATTGTTGCTACGATATACTGAAATTAAATCTTTGTCATTGAATTTGATTGTAGAAGCTAAGCATTTACACATTATAAACATTAATTGCTTTTTCTTTTTGATAAAAAATAATATATTCACTTTGTAAAACTTTATCAACGTTCTGATTTACTCAGATAAGTTACATCCTAGGTGTCAGCTCAAGCAAAATTTAAATTGGATTTTCAGTTTTCAATCTTCAACCTCCGGAGTGCACCCTCTTTTCTATCATTCACAAAAGACTCAAATTACGCAAATCTCACTGCTGTTTTCTTAAAAACTGGGTCTTACTCTTCATTCCTAATCTACTTTTTTTTTCACTAAATAGTCCAAAGAGAAAATTATATGCCAATTTACCTGAGATGCTCAAGTTTAATTCAAAAATGAGTATCCGGAAATATCCTATTTTTTGCAGTTGGTATACCCTTTTCAATACTAATGTTTCAGCTTTTTATACGTAATTTATCATTGAAAATTAAAAACTTTGAACTCTCATGCCTCTACGAATAATTAAGTTATGTTAACACTTTTTTATATTAAACTTACTTGCTTGATAGAGCTTTACAACATATTTAAGTATAAAAAAATTTTGACCACTTTTTTTTTTTTTCTTTTTTGACGTTTTTATAGTAGATTTTAGTATTCTCGCTAAATTGAGCAGCAGTTGTTTTTTTTATTTCTGTTGTAGATCTCAGTGAGCTCTATCAGGTAAAATTTAGCTCTTTTCAAAATATTCATTTTTCGTGGAGATAACCTCAAAAACGTGTAAAAAGAGAATATCCTCGATTTTGCTTCAAAAAAAAAAAAACCAGTATATCCTCGTCCAAAATTTAGGTTTCTCGAAGAAAGTGTTGCATCCACAGTTCTGTGTAGTTACCCTGGTTAAGATTATGGCACAGTTTAGTAGGACATATTCTGTATTGCTGTGTAATATGTTATAAGGCTCAGTTAATATCGTGCAATATGGAATTATGGTATCACATAGGTTTTGCAGTGGAATTACATACTAAAAGCTTGATAATCATAAAATAACTTAATTTACAAGTATCACTCACAGAGTTCATGCCACTTGAAATATTAAAGTGCAGCAATAATAAAGAGATACTCAAAGTGAACACAATAACAAACGCATGCGAAAATACAAAATACTTTTGAACCAATACATGTCGTGTGAACGATAGCACCCTTGATCACAGTGCAATCGATTACACAAATGACATATACAGTATACCAAGAAGTATTTTACCTAATTTAATAAATAATAATATCAAAGATATTAGGTTTAATCAACTATTCCCCTGTGTCATAGTTACACTACCAATGAATAACATTTCAAGCACACATTAGAATTCACACCTTAAAATCAAGGTTACCTAAATAGATATAGCCAATAGCTCCCAAATGGCCCACATTGTCGTACTTGACATATAACCCATTATGGTCGATGCTTTGCATGATTTATCCTTTCAATATAATATTAGTAACAACAACTCAAAATTAGAAGATTACTCCATTCAAGTCTGATGGTATACAAGTTCTCTAAATCACTATAAATACCCTCATACTTTTTCAATTATATTTAATCTTCAGAAATCTTTTGTAATAAAACTTTAGCTGATTATAATTGTATTTCTACCGCTTTTATTTTTATATTTTTTTTATTTTAGTAAACAACTTCGTTATTTACTGCAGGTTTGATTGGATATATAAATATGTACTTATTTAGATTAGTCTTAATTAAAGAAGTTTGGATATAAAAGAGATGCTTTCCATCTTATAATAAAGTTCTTTAGTTTTTGTGTGTGATTTAATTTAATCAGTTCCTTTATTAAATTATACATTTTTTTCTTGCAACAATATTTATCTCAAATCTTGTGACAATTCAGAAAGCTAATAACTCTATCAAAAATAATGCTAAAGTGACAAGTAATGTCTCAAATGACAGGTATTTTTTTGCTTTATTTGCCTGTAACACTAAATTTGAAACTTTGTCATAAAAATATTTTTAAAATTGCTAAAAACTAATTTTCATGTTTTTGCTTTTTATACAAAATTTTTGGTGATAAACGTGTAATGATTTGATCCATTACATTCTTACTTAAACCCAATTGTTATATAATCAACTCCCAAGTCATATAATTACCAATAATCTATGCAGACTAAATGAACATTAGTGGATTTATCTGTTTCTTTCTTCCCTTTATATATTTATAACCCCATTCCAAATAAATATATTTTATTACTCAATTATCATTGATACTTATAACCAATTGTTATATAATCCAATATAATCCAATCATAGGTATTAATCGTATAGTAGTAATAGCAATTACAATTAGTAACACTAACCTCTTTTCCCCTAATCATAGAATCAAAGTCAATTTTATAATTCACATATTATATATCCCAATTGACAACCCCTTGACTATATAGATTTATTACAAAACGTTTTTAATAAGTACATTATTAGATATAAAATTAAATTTTATGTTGATATTAATGAATAAAGCTAGCCAAATTACTATACACTTTTGCTGCCAATTTAGCATTTTGAAGATTTAAAATTGTTTTTATCAATTTTTTCATCATCAGAAAGTTTTTATTTTAAATTACCGCCTCACCTGAGATATATGAAACTCAGAGAAAATTCGTCGAAATTGTTATTTTTTGCAATGCAATGATATGTAGGGGATGTTTAAATCAGAAAGTATAGTAGGTGATTTATCAAAAGGTAAACGTATAAAATTATTCAAATGAAAAAGTACCGTTTTATTATGAGCTTATAGAGAAGAGGGTTTATATACAAATTGGAGAAGTTGTGTATTAAATAGTGTAAATTATAATATAATTAGAATGAGAATGTGGGTATTATGTAAATATAATAGAATCATGCTTCTATAGTTCCATAGTAGCAAGATGATAAACGCATGGAATGCAGCATTGTATGATTTGCATGTCAAACATCATGGTTTGACAAATGCTCTAAACTGGTAATTCGGTAATATTCCTAATTCTGATAGATCATCTTTATTAGATTATACATTTTTCTTGCACTACTGTTTATTCTAAATTGTGTGCAGTTTATTTGGATAATACTGATCCAGCGTGTGAAAATGGAGAAATAAAATTGCGCATTTTTCCAGCTATTTTGTATGGAGTGCTGTGTCAAATATTTTTTTTGGAAATTTTTATATAATCAAATATTGGTTTAAAATTGAATTTTGAAATTGCAATTGATACGCAATGAATATATATAATAGATAGTAGTAAGTAGTATATCTTAATTTCATTAACCAATAATTAATTTGAAGGATATTTGCATGCGTTTTTTAAACAAAACTCTTTTCTTCGTAATGGGTCAAACTATTCATCATGTTTCATTCATCATGCAAAACCTTGCCTTATTTTATGACCCCTAGTAGGTTTATCTGTCTTTTTACTCTCCCTTAACAACTATTTGTTGACTAGTACAGTTATGACTCAATTTAGTGGAATAATGAATAAGGGAAATCCAATTTACCGACATTTTTGCCTTTTCCGATTTTGGTCAAGGAATTTCATTGCTATTTCCCACTATTTCGATATAATGGATTAGTGGAATATTTTTTGACAAGCTCACTAAATTACAAAATCTGAAGGCATTATTGGTTAAAACAATATCAAACCAATAATAATTTGAGATGAGTTCTTACGTAATTGCTAAAAGACATAAGATAATAACCAAACCTACTACAGCCGAACCTCAATTTAAGGGCGCCCGTGGTTTCTTTGAAAAAGTTCCTTATATCGAGGACCTCCCTTAGTTAAATCAAATTTAAAACACAGATCAACTTCAATTTTAAGAAAGGAATAAAGGCGTCTTAGATAATAACACCACATCCTTAATCCATGATACAAAAATCTCCTTTATATCGAGGTTTCCGTTATATTGAGGGACCTTATATCGAGGTTTGGCTGTATATCTAAATACAACTTCAAATCACCAAGCCAAAAATAAATTCGTTATTATGCACGTATGCACATAGCAGACATACTCACTCAATTAAAGCTTACCTTACACCGTTGTCCTTTTTTTTTGTCCCTTTCACATATTGTACTTACAGAATGAATATAATTTGTTAATTACAATTATAACATTACTATTATCGTCTTTGTTTTCAATGCAATTATACCTATCAATATAGTCTAATTATTAAAATTAATTCGCGTAACATGTACTTATTGTAAAGTGTTTGCTGCTGTTATACATATGGAAGAAGCATAATCCCATTTATAAAAAGGCGTGGCAAAATATGTTTCATTATAATACATATACTGAACACATTAACAATTTGAGAAAATGTTAATTTTCTTTTGGAATGTAGTATACTGTATTTGTATTTAGTCTGATATTTGAGAGAGGTAAAAAAATGTTAGTGTGTGAATTTAATGAGGTTCACCGTTGCCATGCAACATATTACTTGATTAAATTGATAAAAACCACAAATAACGAGATGTTCAAAAAATTTGTTCTCCTTGAATTTAATAAATAATATAATTCTTTATTCCTCATCATAAATATATAAGAAATTTTTGTAAATCCAATTAAAGTATTTGAATTGAACAAAACTATTTTATTACCCTACTTCAATTTGCAATGATGAGTTGTTCCATTATTTGCAACTACAGTACTATAGTTTCTAAATTAAACATCCCCTACATACCATTGTATTGCAAAAAAAAAAAAAATAACAACTTCGGCGGATTCTCATTGAATTTTCATATTATCTCAGGTGTGGCGGCAGTTTAAATCCAAAATTTTCTGATGATGAAAAAATTGGATAAAAACGATCCTAAATTTATAAAATGCAAAATTGACAGCAAACATGTATAGTAACCTGGCTAACTTTACTAAGTAACCTCAACATAAAATTCAATTTTGTATCTAATAGTATATTTATTGAAAACGTTCATCACCAAAAATTTTGTAAAAAAAGCAAAAACATAAAAATCAGTTTTTAGTGATTTTAAAAATACTTTTGTAGTTAAATTTTAAAGTTATTGCTACAGACAAATAACGCAAAAAAATACCTATTATTTGAGGCATTATTTGTCACTTTAGCTCTATTTTTCATAGAGTTATTAGCGTTTTTCGAAAAAGTCAAATTTTGGACGAGGGTATACAAGGAGAAATTCATAATTTTTTCGAAATCCGTTTTATGGTAAAATATAATAAAACTAAGCTAATGAATCATTTTTGGTCTATAAACTATGTGCTTAAACGGTTGCTATCTCGAGTTATAGTCCATTGAAGTTGCGTTTTTGTGCGCTTTTAATGGAAATAGCTTCATAAATTGTAAATGAGCTGAACTGGGATTTCTGCTAGATTTATTTTACTCTTTTTTAAATCTGTTTTGAAATATTGCTCTTTAAGATTACTTCAAAATTGCAAGAGTTATCAATTAAAAAATAAATTTTGTGGTAATTTTTTTTTTGGTATTTTAAGGTACAGTCAGCATAAAACGGAGTTTGATAATTTAGGCCCCCCAATTCGAGCCTGATATGTAGTAAATCTGTTCTTTGAAGGGGGTTTCTGGTGCAACATTTAGGGCAACGTTGAAAAAAGTATTCTAACATACACACTCTGACCTCCTGTATTTTCTCAGAGCACATGGATGTGCTCAAATGAGATAGACAATAGGCTCGTAAGGTCATCGATACGCTCATATGGGAGTATCTCAGATATTGACCGAAAAGTTAATTAACACAATGGGAAAAAACGCGAAATTGGCAATTCAAAATTTGCAGTTGTTTATTTTTTTACGTAAAATTATTATAAAGTTTTATCTTCCCAATATAATCTTAATATAAAACAGTTTTTGCAGCGAATATCATAATAGTTTTTTTTTTTTTTTTTTTTTTTTTTTTTTTTTTTTAGAAAAGTTGTAGTTTATACCTCATTTTACATCTTTTTTCCCGCTAGTGCTATGTAAAGTTAAATCAATCCACTTTTGACATACCATTATTGAATTGTATTTTCGATATAGATTTACGCAACTTAATCGTACTACAGTCGAACCTCAATTTAAGGGCGCCCGTGGTTTCTTTGAAAAAGTTCCTTATATCGAGAACCTCCCTTAAATCGAATTTAAAACACAAATCAGCTTCAATTTTAAGAAAGAAATAAAGGATGTTAATTCCTGTAAATGAAGAAAAATCTTAGCAATTTTATGTTACGTTGTTGTTACTTCAAACTTTGTTGTTACAAATAATGAAGATTTCAAAATACTTAAAGATATGGTAGTTTTCTAACCTACGATATAAAAAAAAAACCCCCCCATAATACAATGCAGATGCAATCAAATTACATTAAATGGGATTTTCTCAAAAGATTAGAAAACATTTTCAGTATTTACATCTAGTAAAAAAATTTATACCTAAAACTGTTCTTTTTTTAAAATTTGGGGTCAATAATATTATAATAAAATAAGGAACATGTGGAAAGAAAAAGTTCCCTTAAATGTAAATTCAAAATAAGGGATTTTAAGCTGTAAAATTTGTCTACCAGTCTTCGGTGGATACAAAAACCTCCTTTATATTGAGGTTTCCGTTATATTGAGGGACCTTATATCGAGGTTTGACTGTAGTTATTTACTTTTAAAATCCAAAATTTACAACTTTATGCAATTTTCAACTTCTTTCAATGATTGTACATATTTTGAAATAAATTTTCAAATTATATCCAATTGATACCCAGATTTACTTTTTATAGTGTAAAAAATTGATTCAATATAGCGGAAAACTCGATTTAACAGACACTTTTCTATTTTCCACCATGCCTACTAAATCAAGCCATGATTGTAAATATTCCATTTACAAATAAGAACACCAAATTTTATCAACCCAATGATCACAAATTTATGATAACAAAAATAATATAAACAAGTGTTATTATCTACTTTTGTTATTAGTTCAAAATTACAGACTATTACATTCCTCTGCTTGAAGAAAAAAAACTACTGGAAAAATGCTTTCAATCAATAGATATTGATCCGAATAGCAGCAAGTTTCAAAATATATACTACAGCTGTAACAGTATCTAGTGCTATAATTTAAGAATTCCATTGATTTGCTAATTAAATCGCATAAATCAAGCTTGTCTTTTTCCAGGTGAGTTTTGCGTCTCAGCAGATCATTTAAAATCAAAAATAACACTAAACCAGCCAAAATCAGCATATATGTATAGCAATGTCAACTACCGAAATCAGCAAGTAAACATCTTTTTATGCGTTATAAAAATTTCATTGCAATGTGTACTATGCCCTTCTATGTTTCACAAAAGGCGACCAATATTAAATATTAATTTAACAAATAATTATAAGCAAATGAATATTAGAAAATTGTAAATATTTGTTTCTTGAATAGTTTTTTCTTTAAATGTAGCCAGTAGTTAATGTTAAGTCAAATAGTAAACAGCGCTGTATAACAGATACTTTTTGAATTAACAAAAAACATAAATTTTGTGGTAAATAAGGTTTCAAGGTAGGTTGTATATTGGCTGGAGGAATGCAAACCTCAGTTGCAAAAAAATTGTTCTTATAATACATTTTAAAATTCTTAGGTATTCTAGCTTGAGCATTTTTTAAACAGTTCTAGATAATACAAAAGCAGAAATAATTCCTATCGCCAGTGATTGTTTTTTATTTAGCCTATATTTTGTGTGTCTACATGGCATTAAGTTCATCAATTAATCATCATGTAGACTTTATGAAGGATTTTCTATTTGCAAATGTTGTACATATTTTTTATCTAGTGCTATGGTCGAATATATTTATTTGTAACAACCTTATTGAGACTATTACATTTTCAATTTCTCAACTCCAAGTATGGGTATAGTGCCCAAAATGACAACTGTTAATTTTTTCTTTGATAGTTTTCTGGATGCTTCTCTTTGCTTTAATAAGATAATTGGTATTACTTAATACTCATAGTTCGTAAAATATTTGATTCTGCATCAATTGATGTAAGTCTTAAAAAGCTTAAATTAAAAAATTGAGTAAACCTAAAAAATTGAGTAAACAGCCAACTTAAAATAAGCAGTTTTTGACTAATTTTTTTTTTTGTCATTTACCATTTAAAACTTTTGATCAAGTAGTACGATATGAATTTCTGAAGAATGAAATTCAAACATAGCAATTCAAATTGATTTACCAAAGAGGTTATAGGGTAAATATTTTAGGAGATTGCTCAAAAATTCATGGCCATTTTTTTTTTTTAAAAAAAATAACAGATATAAATGCGGGTCGTAAGCTATAGTTCTGTGTAACTCTGCGTCTACAGAAAAGCCAAAGACTTTGAAAATCAGTCCGTTAAAGCTGACAATTCAATAGACTTTCACTAATTATAGAGCATAGATTATAGATTATATTAACACAAAACTATAATTTCTTTTGTTCTATTTGCATACAAGTATTCAATTGTTGTATGAATAAATTACAAACCAAATCAGGACAAGGAAAATGATTTAGTTCAGCTCGGCTGCTCTTCTCATTTGTCTTCTGGCCTCTACGGAAGAATTTAGCAGTTTGCATACTTTTTCCAAAATTCTGAGATAAATTTATTTGTAATAAATTAGATATGCCATAGAACATCTTTCTCTATTACAGGTGACTGAGCAGTGTTAGCGAGTTGAAAAAAAAAAAAAAAAAAAAAAACTTTAAGCTTTTAAGACTGACTAGATTCGAATTTCCATGCAGGTTGTTACCTTGTGTTTCAGCCTATTTGTGCAAATCCGGGCTTGATTTTTCCGTTAAAAACAACTATATTTCACACATAAAATGGTAGTTTATTATTAAAGCTAAAAGATAAAGGACAGCGAAAAAGAAAATGTTGGCATTGAGTATATAAATGGGATGTTTCTAAATAATAAGAGAAGGGAAGATATGAGAGTAGGATTTCCAAAACGAAAATAGATAGTGTATTAATAATAATGCTATGTATGAGTTTACAACGACTTTTTAATGGGCCAGATCTGCTAAGATAATACTAGCACCTCTCTCAACTAAACCATCAGCAACAGTAACACCCAATTCAGTAGCCAAGATCAAATCTTGCTCAGCAGATGTTGACTTTTTTAAAGATATCTTCTCATTAAATTCTACGATTTGTTGACCATCTAAACTAGCTACTAAACCATGCAAACTCAAAATTTTATCCTCAAGGCTAGAACAAACACCAATAGGAACACTACAGCCGCCTTCTAATTTACGCATCAAAGCTCTTTCTGCTGAACACATTGTATGAGTAGGGTGATGATTCAAGAAATCCAACAAACGACGAGTATCTATATCGTTTTCTCTACACTCTACACCCAAAGCGCCTTGAGATACAGCATATAACGAATCGCTAAGAGGAATCACTTGTGAAATTCGATGTCCTAAATCAAGTCGAACTAAGCCTGCTACTGCCAAGATGATTGCTGCATATTCGCCTTCGGGATTGTCTAATTTAGCCAAACGGGTATCTCTGTAAATTTTAAAGGTTTGGTTAATTTTACGGAGGCTTAATACAAGAAAATCAAATCACTTACACGTTACCACGCTATAAAAGAATCAATGCAAATGTAATCGATGATCAGTATACTTGCAATGAAAACTTGATATGCATTGCGAACTTACCATATCCTTATACACCAAATGAGGATATTTATTCCTTAATTGGGCTATTCTACGAAGAGAACCGGTGCCAACAACTGATCCTTCGGGCAAATCAGCTAATGAATAACCCTTAAATTTTGGAGATAAAACCAAAGCATCATTTGGGTTTTCTCTTTCCATGACAGCGCCCAAATGCATACTCTCTGGCAAATTAGTGGGTAAATCCTTTAAACAATGTACGACAAAATCAACCCTGCCATCTTCCAATGCAACTTCAAGTTCTTTGGTAAATAAAGACTTTTCGCCAATTTTATTGAGAGCAAGGTTCAAAATACGATCACCTGTGGTTGACATGGCTTCAATGATAAATTCATATTGAGGAAATGCTTTTTCAAGGTAACTTTTGACCATTTTACTTTGAACAAGAGCAAGTTTAGACTTGCGAGTGCCAATACGATATACAGTCTTTTCCCTGGTCTCAGTTGTCATTTTACAATATCAAAATTTAAGAGAAGAGAAGAGGATATAGAAAAGATTGAGATTGTTGCAAGGAACCAAAACTTTTTTGTAACCATAACGAAACTAAATTTAAAGTCAATGGTATTTGCAATTAGTAAATTAGGTTTGGCCAATGGTTAAAAGTGTTTGTATCCCTTTTACGGTTATTTAGGCAGCAACTAAGCCGTAAGCCCTTCCACCCCCCCCCTCCATTATAATATCCTTACAAACTTAATTAGCAAACAATAAGGGTTTATAGTTAAATAGATAGTCATTGAACTTGAAAAAAAGTAAAAAAAATCAAAAAATCTTCAAAAAATGGATATTTTTATTCGGTGTATCCTGCCGTTTTGTTTGAGTTCCAAGAGGTACAAGAGGTACAAGAAGTGATAGATTCAAATGTCTAAAGAGTAGCATTCGATAAATATTTATACGCTTTGAAAACAGTTATAGGTGGTCATTTGGTATTCCCTGTATCAATTTGAAAAATTCAAATGCACTGGGGCAAGCAAGATATCGTATTTTTTTTTTTTTTTTTTTTCACTATTCAGATAAAATATATTACATTCATTCAAATTAAAAATCAAGATACTGTAGTACAGTCTAAGGATTTCTATTTTCCCTTATTAGAATCATTAAATGCTGTTCGCTGGTGTACAAGAAAATTATTTAAACATTAAATACACACACGAAATTTTCAGAAATGGCTTTGCGTAGCCTACTATTTTACCATATTCAAGGGATTACAGTTTATTGAAGGAATTCTCTTAACAACAAATCAATTTTCATTGATGAGATAATCCAATAGAAATTTAGCTTGAGATGATGTAAAGTAGGCAAGGTAGAGAAAGAGATTTTTATTTAGTGCATACTTGATTAGTGCTCCGCCTGTAAATATTCTCAACATCCTGTTTCTTTTCCAAAGAATGGTGAAAAATTATAGTTTAAATAAAATACTGATGCTCTCTAAAAATGCTTAAAATATGTGCTACTCTCCTTTGTTTCTGTAAATCATAAGCAAATATTGCCTTATAAAGTTCTTTTACCCTAAACGAAACCCAACATGTCGATAATAGGGTGGGGGTTTTTTTTTTTTTTTTTTTTTAATTCCGGTTTTTTCTTTTTTTTTTTTGCATCCTGATTTCGGATATGAAAATTGATAATCTATCTTGTTTTAACTTGAAAGAGAATTTAGTCGTTGGGATAAAAAAAAACTTTTTTTCTTTAGAAAATTAATTTCATTTCTTTTTACTTCTTTTTTTTTTTTTCTTATTTAGAAATTTATACCGTCTATATATTTTAAAAATGTTTAGTGGAAGAAGAAAAAATAAAAGAAAAGATGACCAAGGAAGCAGTAGTCGAAGCGAATCGAATCGCAATGAAATTATCGAGGAGATTGATATGAATGACATAAAGCTTGACTCAGTGAGATCCCGTATATCCAATCATGAAAAGACCAACACACATTCAGAATTTGCAGAGGATTTAGGTAGAGTATATAGTAGAGGCCAATCTGGATCAATAGGCGATGTGATAGACGATAAACCAAAGTTACAAAGAGGTTTGAAAGCTAGACATGTAAGATATTTTCTATTTAATTTCTGTCAAAGTCTTGCTAAAAAAAAAGAATTTCTGTCAAAATAAACTAGTTGACTATGATCTCATTGGGTGGTACAATTGGTACAGGTTTGTTTTTGGCATCTGGTGCTTCTATTGCCAATGCTGGTCCAGGTGGTGCATTGATTGCTTATTCCTTGATTGGTGTTATGGTATTTTTCATGATGGAATGTTTAGGTGAAATGGTAATAAAATCAATCTCAAACCTTTGATCTGAGAAAGAATTTTCACAAAAGCCAAGATCTCATTTAAATTACTTTTTTAGGCCACATATCTTCCCATTTCTGGTAGTTTCAATAACTATGCTGGTAGATTTATCGACCCAGCTGTTGGATTTGCTTTAGGCTGGAATTATTGGTAAGTTGAGCTCATTTAATAACTTTTTGGCTTTTTTTTTTATTTTATTTTTTGGTGTTTTACTGATTGATTTGAAAACATGTAGGTATAATTGGGCTGTTACAGTTGCTGTTGAATTGGTAAGCTACAATTAAAAATCTTTACCAAGAATGATTATATTTATGAAATCCCCTAGACTGCTGGTTCTATGGTTATGGCATATTGGTTACCTCATGTTCCTAGTTATGTGTGGTCAATTATTTTTTTAATTGTTATTTTGGCTTTAAATTTGTTCTCTGTAAAGGGTTATGGTAATTATTAACCTTTTGGCATCTGATTAAATTATAAAAACTGACATTTTGCAAATCTATTAGGTGAAGCAGAATACTGGTTTGCTTTGATCAAGGTTTTGACAGTTATTGTCTTTATTTTACTTGGTATTTTAGTGGATACTGCAGTTTTAGGCGATACATACTACGGTGTTGCTACGTTCAATGCTGGTGGAATTCAAGGTTTAGGTGTATTGAGTACATTTTTGACTGCTGGTTTCTCTTTCCAAGGCACAGAATTAATTGGTGTTGCTGCTGGTGAAAGTGAGAATCCTCGTAAAAACGTGCCAAAGGCTATCAAGCAAGTCTTCTGGCGTATTGTTTTATTTTATATTCTTTCTATTCTCATCATTGGCTTAATTATCCCTTATGATGACCCTCAACTCTTGAGTAGCGATGTCAGTGACATATCAGTTTCTCCTTTCACTCTTGTCTTTTTGAAGGCTGGTATCGCCCCTGCTGCTCACATTATGAATGCTGTTATTTTAACAACTGTTTTATCGGCCGGTAACTCTGGTTTGTATGCTTCTAGTCGTACCCTTTTAGATCTTGCAATTGAAGGAAAGGCCCCTAAAATCTTTAAGAGAATTACAAAGAATGGCATTCCTATTTATTGTGTCCTTTTAACAGCTGCTATCGGTATGCTTGCCTTTTTAACCTCTCTTTTCGGTAATGGTGTTGTATATAGCTGGCTCATGAATATTTCTGGCGTTGCCGGTTTCATTGCTTGGTTGGGAATTGCAGCATCTCATTGGAGATTCCGTCGTGCATATATTGCTCAAGGTTATAATGTAGATGACCTTCCATTCAAAGCTAGACTTTTCCCAATTGGCCCTATTTTTGCTTTTGGTATTTGTTTATTTGTCATTGTTGGTCAAGGTTATGATTCTTGGTTCGCAGATCCTGTTTCTGCTTCAGATATTATTGCCTGTTACATTGGTGTCCCTGTATACTTGGTCATCTATTTGAGTTATAAGATTATTAAGAAAACCAAGGTTATTCCCTTGATGGAAGTTGATTTGATCTCTGGTCGTGAAGAATTTGAGTAAGTTTAGAACAATATTCATAGGCAAACCTTATTTCTAATGTTTAAATTTTTATTAGGGAACATAATTTTGAATCTGACGCAAACAAGAAGAGCGATCCTCTTGAAGGTGTCAGTATGTTGAAGCCTTCTACTTGGAAACGTATTCCCTCAAATTTGAAGTCTTGGAGAGATGCATTCCATAACTAATCTCATTCTATCTATTTTAAAATTCATAACCTTTGTAAATATCATGTAATTTTCTTTTTTTAAGAAATTTTTTCAATTAGACCCTGCATTAATATGCTTTTGCACTGTTGGTAGCTTTAACGCACGAAATTACTAATAAACTATGAACTATTCTTATAATATATTTATTCAATGTTGCATTTTTGTCTTTTCTTTACGCACTTGCAATGATATCACATCATGCATCGTGTAGTTCAACCTGTTATTTACGTATATAAACTGTTTATCTTGTTGAACTGACAAATTTATTTATTCTCTTATAATTATCTATAATCACCTAGCCAAATGAGAGTGTATTACTACGATCTGTAGATTCACAGCATAATAACCATACTACAGTATTATTAATTAATTAAAACAGAGAAGACAGACAAGAAACTATATTTTACATATGAAATGTTAAATCCATTAACAGACATATATTGCAGTATCAATCTTCAGCGTCAAGAATATGTTTTCTTTTCTATAACCAACCTCATACTAAACACTTTTTAAATGTACCCTAGACACTGTCAAATATATAGGAGTTAGTCGCATTATGCTACCGATTCCTAAATTTGTTTTTTATCTCACAAAAAAAACTCGAAAACAAGTAAATTTTTTACTACTTTTTCCTTAAAAGCTTAATTCTGTAATCTCGATTTTCATCCTTAATTATTAAACTACTTTATTTCCGCTGAATAACACCAAAAAAACATTATATGCCGATGTACCTGAGATGCTCAAGTTTGATATAAGAATGAGTATCCGGAAATATCCTATTTCTTGCAGTTGGTATATCTTTTTTAGTGCTAATGTTTCAGATTTTTACACTTATTTCACCGCTAAAAACTAAAAAAATTCGGCCTTCATATCTCTACAGAAAATTAAGCTATACTAAAAAAATCTTCATAGTAAACTTACTTGTTTTTTAGTGCTCTATAATGTACTCAAGTATAAAAACTTATACACACTTTTTTTTCTCTTTTTTTGACATTTTTTGTAGTATATTCCATATTATTCGTTAAACTGAGCTGCGGTTGTTTTTATTCTTGTTATAGCTCTCAGCGAGGTCTATGGGGTCCGATTTAGTTCTTTTCAAAATATTCATTTCTCGTGGAGATATTGTCAAAAATGCATAAAAAAGAAAATCTTCGATTTTACTTCTAAAAAGAGGCTAGTACACCCTCGTCTCAAATTTAAAATTTGAAAAAAAATCGACAAAAACCCTGTTTTTTCTACGAAAAATGTAGCTAAAAAATTCCTCAGTAGCTAGGTCTATAAATAATTTTGTTGTGCATTATACTAATAGCTATTTAACTTTAATATATTTTAATAAAAAGCGGCACGTATCTTCAAAAAAAATCCTTCAAAACTTCAATCGCATTTACACAAAATTTAATGTAAAACATTAGTCCGAATTCTGTTTAGTCATGATATATCAAAAGGTAATCATATAAAATTATTCAAATAAAAAAGTACCGTTTTATTATAAGCTTATAGAGAGGGTTTATCGGTTTATATACTAATTGGATAAGTGTATTAGATGTGAATGATAATATAATTAGAATAAACATGTGGATATTGTGTGAATATCATAGAATCATACTTCTATGATAGGAGGCCATAGTGGCGTATGTTAAAATACTTTTCGCAAAGTTGTCTTAAAGACTTTACCAAAAAATCCCTTCTAAGAGAAGATTTACTACATGTCGAGCTCGAATTACGGGGCCTAAATTACTAAACTCCGTTTTATGCGGACTGCATCCTAAAATACCGAGAAAATTGCCGCAAAATTTATCTTTCATGATTTATCGAGACTTGTTTAAAATAAATTCAACGTAAAAAGTACCGTTTATTATGAGCTTATAGAGAGGGTTTATATACTAATTAGATGAGTGGATTAAATGTGAATAATAGTGTAATTAGAATAAACATATGGATATTGTGTGAATATAATAGAATCATGCTTCTATAGTCCCATAGTAGCATGATGATAACCGCATGGAATGTAGCATTGTATGATTTGCATGTCAAACATCATGGTTTGACAAATACACTAAACTGGTAATTCGGTAATTCCTAATTCTGATAGATCATTTCAGTTGATAACTCTTGCAATTTTATAGTAATCTGAAAGATTAATATCTCAAAACAGGTATATAAGAAAGAAAAATAATTCTAGCAAAAATCCCAATCTAGCTCATACACTATTTATAAAGCTATTTCCATTAAAAGCATACAAAAACGCAGCTTTTTTGATGGACTGTAACTTGAGAGAGCAACCGTTTAAACACATATTTTATAAGCCAAAAATAATTCTTTCATTTAGTTTTATCATATTTTACCATAAAACCAATTTCAAAAAATCATGAATCTTTCCTTGTATACCCTCGTCCAAAATTTAGGTTTGTCAAAGAAAGCTAATAACTCTATCAAAAATAATGCTAAAGTAATAAGTAATGTCTCAAATGATAGGTATTTTTTGGCTTTATTTGCCTGTAACACTAAATTTAAAACTCTGTTATAAAAATATTTTAAAAATTGCCAAAAACTAATTTTTAAGTTTTTGCTTTTTATACAAAATTTTTGGTGATAAACGTTTTTAATAATTGTATGGTTAAATGTGAAATTAAATTTCATGTTGAGATAACTTGATAGAGGTATTCAGGTTACTATACACTTTCGATGTCAATTTTACATTTTAAAATTTCAAGGTTGTTTTTGTCGATTTTTTCATCATCAGGAAGTTTTTATTTTAAATTACCGCCACGCCTGAGATATATGAAAATTCAAAGAAAATTTGTCGAAATTGTTATTTTTTGCAATGCAATGGTATGTAGGGGATGTTTAAATCAGATAGAAAGTATAGTAGGTACGAATGGAACAAGTCATTGTAAATTGAAACAAGGCAGTAAAATAGTCTTTCAATTCAAATACTTCAATTGAATTTACAAACGTTTCTTGTGACATTTATGAGGAGGATATCGGAATATAAAGAATCATATTTATTAAATTTATACAATAATTTTTTTTTGCCGTGGTGATGCGGTATAATAATTACAAACCTCCTATACATTATTTTTTCTTTCAAATAATTATTTCTTTCTTATAATATAATAGCAACAGCTAATTACAATTGCAGCGCTGGTGATGCCTTAATGTCTAATTTATTGGCTCTTTTTGTCTAAAGTATTCTCACATATTGTAAATTTTAGCTGTATTTAATGTTAAAATTTATTTTAATTTATAAACTTACCAAAATTGATCAAAATTTTGAATACTCTTTTAACATTGTTTTTATTTTGTTTTTATTTCAAATCGTTAGATATATATTTGCTATATTTTTCTTAAAATTATGATAGAAAAACATGGGCGGATTGAGAAACATTTAACTATGCATACAGTATTCCTTGAGGAGAAATTTAAACTGACAATATAAACATCAATGTACTTGTGGCCACATCAAATTTGAAGCTTCAAAAATTTGGAAACTTTGAATACGCATCATTGTGCTGAACTAAGATACTATTTCCACACATAAGAAATCAAATGTCATCTCTAATAGAACTATGTGAATTGCCACAAGATTTAAGATAAATATTGTTGCAAGAAAAAATGTATAATTTAATAAAGGAACTGAATAAATTAAATCACACACAAAAACTGAAGAGAATCTTTATTTAATATCAATAATTTG
>JAEPRC010000303.1:0-33245 GCA_016758945.1 Mucor plumbeus
AATACAACTTTACTCTAGTAAATTTTTATAAATCCCTCTAATAACCATATCTTTAACTGTTCAGTCCAGCTAAAATACTACATTGAATGCCAATATTGTACTTGATAAAACACCTCGCTTTATTAGATCAAACACAACTAATGCAATACTAGTTTTTATTTACAGACTACAACAGTAATGACCCCCTGTTATGACTCTGTTTATTGGCTTTACACTTAACTGACAAATAAAGAAGACATTATAGATTATACTATTATATCATCCCCGGGGAAAAAAAAGATAAGAAAAATCAAATAAAGATAATTTGTAATTTTAAAGTGTGACACACAATGCTCAACAAGATTATTATTTTTTGTAGTAATCAAAGAGTAGATCAAGGTTAGTGAAATGGATAAAGAGAGCTATATATTATCAAAGATGGCATAGAAAAAGAAGTTATATTCTCTTTATACTTCAAACTAATATGGAATAGATAGCGCAGCATTAACAATGTCGCAAGATGATGGTCAATAATCTGATGTACAGATAATAAGAGTCATCTATAAACGGCTTAAAATTAGTCATTTACTCCGAAAATGCCTCGCATAAGAAATTACAATTGATGATGAGAACTGCCAATAATATATGATGTATAAATCCGGCTTATCTAATGTAGGACGACTATATAGCCAGTCATATTTTGCATCTAATATGTGTCACCCTTTATTATTTATCAGAGGGCAATATATATTGAAGATGTAAACAAATAAACATATCAACATTTGCTACTAAATTGAGAAGGCAAAAGATTAGAAGAGGAGAGGACCATCTTATTTTATGTGATCTCCGAATCATTTTGTTTGAATTCTGTTTCAATGCATCATTCAGATATTGCGCAATGATCATCTGAATCTCATATCTGGGAGTAAAAATGACTCTTACTCCTTCAACTTCTTCTTAGGTACTGTACACCGATCCTTCCCCAATATAAATAGCTGCAACTTCCAGGAAATCGTTTTTCTGTCATACTTTCTTTTACAATTTAAACTTTTTTTGTTTTATTTATTATTAAAAATGGTTCACGCTGAAAAATTAACTGAAAATACTGTTGTTAACGCTAATAATGTCACATCTATTGATGTTGAAGATTTAAAGCGTACTCGTTCTGGTTCATTTAGTGTACCTAAAGCCAAAGTGCTCCGTCCATTTAATACAAGCGAAGTCAAGATTTTATTATTGGAAAATGTGAACGAAACTGCTGTCAGTGCTTTTACCAAGCAAGGTTATCAGGTTAGATTCATTACCATATCAACAAATGTACATAATCAACATGTGATTTACTGACCCTTACATTTTGTTTATTTTTCGCAGGTCGAAACTTACTCAAAAGCTTTAGTCGGCGATGAATTGATCGAAAAGATTCGAGATGTTCATGTCATTGGTATTCGTTCAAAGACCAAGCTCACCAAGCAAGTCTTGGAACATGCAAAGAATTTATTAGCCATTGGTTGTTTCTGCATTGGTACAAATCAAGTTGATCTCCAAGCTGCTGCTAAACAAGGTGTAAGTTACATAAAATTTATCGTGTTTGGATTTTATTGGATGGGATGCTAATTTTTACGTTTGACACAATTTAGGTTGCTGTGTTCAACTCACCTTTCAGTAACTCCCGTTCCGTTGCCGAGCTTGTTATCGGTGAAATCATTATGCTCGCTCGCCAGTTGGGTGATCGTAATATTGAGATGCATAATGGTGTTTGGAACAAGGTTTCTAAAGCATGTTATGAAATTCGTGGCAAAATTTTGGGTATCGTTGGTTATGGTCACATCGGTGCTCAATTATCCGTTTTAGCTGAAGCTATGGGTATGACAGTTTACTTTTATGATGTACTCCAAATCATGCCTCTTGGTCAAGCTAAACCACTTGAAAGTCTTGATGAGCTTTTAGCTATAGCTGATTATGTTAGTGTACATGTTCCTGAAACTGAAGATACTAAAAACATGATTGGCGAACATGAACTCAAGCAAATGAAAGACGGTGCCTATTTATTAAATAACGCTCGTGGAACAGTTGTTCAAATTCCTGCTCTTACAAAAGCTCTCCAATCTGGTCGTCTTGCTGGCGCTTGTATTGATGTTTTCCCTAAAGAACCTGCTTCTAATGGTCCTCATTTCGATTATTATCCTGAATTATTATCATGCAAGAACTTGATTTTGACCCCTCATATCGGTGGATCAACTGAAGAAGCTCAACGCATGATTGGTCTTGAAGTTTCTCAATCACTTACTAAATACATTAATGATGGTACATCTCTTAATGCTGTCAATTTTCCTGAAATTGATTTGCGCGCTATTCGTGAAGATGACAAGAATACGGTTCGTGTACTTTACATCCATCAAAACATCCCCGGTGTACTTAGGGTAAGCTTGGGGATTTATAAATAACATTCTTTATTAAACACAAACTAAATTTATGCTTATAGGAAATTAATGCAATCTTTGCTGATCATAATGTTGAAAAGCAATATTCTGATTCTAAAGGTGATATTGCTTATGTTATGGCCGACATTGCTGATGTTACTGACCTCAAGAGTCTTTACAGCGCAATCATTCAAACTCCTGCCAACATTCAAACTCGTATCCTTTACTAATCAAAAAAAAAAAAAAAAAAAAAAAAAAAAAAAAAAAAAAAACTAAATTATTTTAATTCATTTGTAAAATTCCTTTCTCTATCTTTGCATTCAACATACATACCCTTTTCTTTTAATCTTTATATATTTTATTTTCTCAAATTAGCATCATGTCTCCTCAACTCGACATGCTATAATAAAAATTACATTTACCAGTGTTAAATTCTACTGTATTTCTATGTCAAAAGAGTATAGCTTAACTTTTGAATTAATTTTATCACCATTAAACAGTACAAGATAACATTCATATAACAGAATGACTTTATGCGCACCAATAAAACTTTATTCACCTAAAAACCGCTGATTTTTTGATGATTTCTACATGACTCAATTTGAATCCGTCTATCCCCTGTGATTGGCTATTTGAATTTATTGAATGCCATAAAAATAAGATATAGATGCAAGTAAACCATTTAATTATAGATAATATTAGTCATTATAAATCAAAATCGTTTGTTTTAAAGCTTATTTTAGTAAATAGTATTTCAGGGTCAAAAAAACCGGTACTTTAAACTTTTTGTATCTTAAACATTAATTTTGTTTGTACTTTGTTCCTAAAACCCATACCAAAAGAGGCACATTTCAAAGCTCTTTTTTTATTATACAAAAGACTGGTTACTGCGAGGTTCTTTTGATTTATTTAGAAAGTATGTCTTTCACATCTAAAATTGTGAAATCAAACCAAAAATGCATTCCATGATTTAACCTCCGCAATATATGCATTTTCACTTGAAAAGCATAAGATTAATCATTTTAATCAGTGTTTAAATGAATAAAAAAAAAATATGAGAATGTTTTAGACACATTTTTAAAATGTTCCAACTTTTTTGTTAGCTTATTTTACATAAAGTCAAATAGCTGAAAAAACTCTTCAAATAGCACCTACTGCTCGGAATATGAACGACAGATGCTGTACGTTGATGCACTTTTTATCATGCATCTCGTATCAGTGAATATCTGATAGATTAGATTAGTTTTCTATAAATTTTCAGCAAACATATAAATATACTGTAAATTAATATGAACTTTGAAAGACTTCTATTCGTATGAGTTAGCTATGAAATTATCGTAACCAATTGTCTCAAATCACATTAGAATTCTGACCTGCTGTTTATAAACATGCTATAACTATGTTTTATAAAGGTTTTACACGCATATTTACTTGGAGCACCTAATTGTCTTTTGTAGATTACAGTCTGTGCATTCAGAATCAAATGTTCAGACTACTGCTCGAAAACAAAGAGTTTATCTGGCTATAAAACTTTGGCAAAAAGCAGCCGATTATTTCAAATATTTCTCCATGTGGTGGTAGTAATTTAATGTGTACATTGCACAATAATCAGTACACTTGTGATCTAATTCCTAGAGTACAATAGAGTTTATTAGTTGATCACTGTCACACGAATTGAGTATAAACTCTCTTTTTAATACGCTTCTTGGATCTTTTTTCCCTTCTTCTTTTTTCTTTCTCCCTCTCTTTTTTTTTTTTTTTATTTTTATTATCTCTTAATTACCAAATAAGTAAAGTTAATTTTGATGAAGCGATTTACCAATGATACAGCTTCTTCAAAAAAGCATCTTCCTGTTCTTTTAGAAATTAGCGATGCACCAGTATATTTCATCGGACCAGCAACAAGAGAAAATCCAATGTCTCAAGTACGAACAAAGTTGATGGGAAGAGTTCTCTTTCAGGACCGCAAAATCAAATGGCATCGTGTGAACCTTCAATTTTTAGGTAAAGCGGGCATAGACATCGATGCACCTCGTTCGGCATTCCCACGAGATAATTATCTTAATGATCTGGAAGATCCGGTAAATGCTAATGCAACTACTAAAATACAAACGACTGTTCCCATTTGTGAAGTAGAAAAGGAACTCATCTTTTCAGGAGAGGAGTCTATTGAGTTTGGTCTACATTTACCATCTCATTTACCTGCAAGTTGTAGAACTAAACATGCATTTGTTGAATATACCCTAGTAGCTAATTTCTCTGCTGGTACTTTTTTCAAAAAGTATAGAACCCATCAAATTGTAACAATTCATAGACATTATTTGCCAAGCCCTAGTGCTATGATCCCTACCATGGATTTTTCAGGTGTTAAAGAATGGTTTGAATGGTCAGCAGAGCTTCCAAAAGCAACTGCAGTTGAATCGGGGGAAGTCGTTGTTGCTTTCCGCTGTAGTGTGGAGAAAGAAAGAGTAGAGGTTGATAGATTTGAATTAGCTATCGAAGAAATTGAAACATATAGGTAATCTTTAAATTTATTCTTGGTATAATGCTATTTTCTAATGATATTTGTTCAGATTTTGTACAAAACAAGGTGTCCATAGTCTACCACCAATTATTACACGGTTTCCACCTGCCACATATCATCTGCCATCATTTTCAAATAGCTCAGAGACTCATTTTATTAGAACACCAATGCCTTTAAGTAGAAATCCTAAAGTCAAGTCAATTCATACACATCAATTTGATCCTTTTCTCGAGATATCTCATCGTTGTAAACTAACTGTACACTTTAACAAAATTCCTACATTAAACATTGAGCCTGTAGTCTTGGAATTCCCAATCATCATCACAGATTATCCTTCCGTTGTTTCAGATTCTGTCTTGTCTCTGGCATCTTCTACACATAATGTCATTTCAACAGAGATATTTAATCAACCAACTGCTATAACAAATGGCGGAGGCGATGATGCTGTCCCAGTTGATTTAGATTTACCTGAATACACACCACGATATGAAGAAGCTTCAACTTCTACTAACACTTCCCCTCCAATTGTGACCAATTGAATCATCTTAACTACACCTGCACACCCTGTACGAAAATGTTTTTACTATCAATATTATATGTGCTAATAATAACTGTATATATATATATATAATAAAATTCTTTCCTCTTTTTAAATGTTTGTCAATAACTTTATTTTATGAAATATTGAAGATGAATTTAAATTTCATCATAATAGCCATGTTTAGGTCTAATTTGAAATTTTTGATAAAAGTTTGTTGCTCAAAGGATTTTTATAACCAAATGTCTATAATGAAGCCTTCAATACTCCTTAACGAAAAAAATGCAATTCATTGTGTTAAATAATTTTTCGTTTTATTTATAAATATTTTTGACACAAATACTTGAAATATTTGTTGATAATCTACGTTTGCAGTTTTTTGGGAAATACCAAAAAAAAAAAAAAAATAGCTTGCTAACTCTGACTTAGTATTTATTAGAGAAGTGTATTGGAATAAACCTATAGACGAATATTATTAGCTTTGTATGTTTTTGAGTGCTATATATGGTTGAAATCCATGATAGCCTAGCATGTACATTACTGATATAGACCCATTTTGTTAACTTTTTGGCATTTAAAATGTGCTTTGTATGCTTCTGGTTAACTTTTTTAGTAATATTCTGAATATAGAAACGGCTAAAAAATAAGTTTTTACAAGCTCAATAATCATCATTAAAGGGTTATAATTATTACAATATATATATATATATATATATATATATATATATATATATATTGAATTTTCAATATAAATACTTGCTTTGCTTAGATAGCGACATATAGTATGCATCTTGTATATATATGTCCATAAGCAATGGATGATTGATTTCCCTGTACACAATATTCTCAGTAATATTTCGGTCTAAAACGTGGAATGTATATAAGAGTGTGATATAGCATATATAAAAAAAAAGGAGAAAGCATATTTCACGGCATTACTGCTATATAAATTTTATCAACTTCTCCCAGTAGCATTTAAAAAAAATACTTACGTACAAGTATTCGTTTTGTTCAGATTTTGTTCCGGGAAAAGCTGATGTAATAATATGAATGTCTAAAAACACAATATAGGAGAATGACCCTTGACAAAACGTTCATGTGTACAATAGTTGGACGTCAGTCATTTGATACCCACTATTTATCACTGTCTAAGAAATGAAATCATTTGCTGTATCAATTGGCCTTCACGCTGCCATAAAAACATGTAGGATCTGCACTCATAGTATCCCATGAAACAGAATGCTTTGACAATGATTACATATTGTCTACATTATATTTGGAATGTATATATTAGTATTATACTTTTTTTTTTTTTTTTTTTTTTTTGAAAAAGAGGATGTTATTACATGCATTTAATAGTTTTTTTGAGAATAGGTTTCAAAATATGCTTATTGCTATTTACTTTTACACTTAATATCTTCACACACACTCTCTATTCTCTCCTCGTCTCCTTTGTCAATGTTGATAATGTCGCCATAAAATCAACATCTCGGTAATTCGAGACGGCACAAATTCGCTTTTAACTTTCATATTGTAATATCGTGTTGTGCATATTGCTGTCATCGCATGAACTTAAGTTTATATAAATGAAACTTTCTCAATAATATATAATAGCATCATTACTTGCAACCTATGTGTATTATCATACCAATATCTAAAAAATATCGAATATAAGCATCTCATTCAAAATTAAAAAGATAAATTACCTGTTTTTTTGATGGCAAGTGAAAAGGTTATATTCAGTATTGTTAGCATAATAATACAATGTATGTATATACTAAATACATTTTTTATTATCAATATAGAAACCATTATTTAGACAAGCCGTTTTGTTAACATTTCCTTTCTTTTTTCTCCTTTTTCTTTTTTCTTCTTATATTTTTTTTTATTCCTTTCCTTTAATTTAGTAAATTCAATATATATAAATTTATATATATAAATGAATTATTCAATGAAAACGACAAATGTATTGAAATCCAATTTTTTCATATTATTATTCTTTGTAGTTTTTGTTCGATCTGTAATCGCTCAGATCGATCAACAGAGCACAGTGAAACCATCACCAAGATGGGCTAATGGCAAGTTCTTTGATAAACTACGGAATTTTTGTATACAAACTAAATTATTAAAATATTATAAAAGAGTAGAATGTGTACTATTAACCTTTACAGGCGCTCTTGTATGTTTTGGTGGAGTATCAAAATCTGGAGTTTCAACAAATTCCATGCACTCTTTAAACTTGTACGAATCATGGAATACAACAGACCCTGCTTGGTCTATCATGAACACATCTATAGATCAAATACAACCAGTTTCGTTTTTTGCCGCTACTTATTTATCCAATACACACAATTTTTTGATTGATGGAGGCACATCACTTTATCTTGAACCAGCCATTAAAAATCAAACATTATACTATGATACATTAAAAGATAATTGGGTGAAACCCAATATAAAAGGACAAATGCCAGTGCGAAGGTATATTTTTTCCCTATTGCCATTATGACGATTATGCAAACTATTTTATTAGGAAACAACATACTGCAGTGTCAGATTATCAAGGCCGTGTATGGTTGTGGGGAGGCTTAAGGTGAAAAAAAAAAAAAAAAAAAAAAAAGTAAAAGGATGATATGTTAATGCATCCCCTTAAAAATCTAGTGACATGTCTACTTATGGAGGACCCAATATATTCTACAATACATGGACTCTAATCAACACACAAACATGGTCAGTAACATATCCTCAAGTTGAGAATAATCCTTCTCCACGAATTGATCATACTGCAACTATGATATCCAATAAATATATTCTAATCATTGGCGGTGTAGTTTATTCACATGATGTTACTGATCCAACTGGTCAACTTGCATTAAATCCTGTATCAATGAGTTCTTTATTGCTATTTGATATAGCAAACAATCGATGGATACAAATTACTGCAGGCGGAAATATTCCTGCCCCTCGTAGAGGCCATTCAGCTGTACTTAGTAAGAATGTACAAAACGTTATGCTTATATATATTATATACATAACTATTACTATTATGCATGAAATTCTGTATATTAATGCATATTTAACTTTATGTAGGTCTTGACGGAAAAAGCGTCATTATTTTTGGCGGTGGAATGCCAGAAGATGAACATACTCAAATGAATGATGTATTTATATTAGAATTGGCTACAATGCGTTGGACAGCACCTGCTATTAAAGGCGTACCACCAAAGCCAAGAAGATATCATAAAGGTATAATTAGATATGTATAAAGTCTTCAATCGACTAATCATACATATAGCCTATATTGTAGATGATTTAATGCTTGTGGCTTTTGGGTTAAGTAGCAATAACACTGGCTTTGATGATGTTAATATATTGAGTATCTCAAGTTGGTCATGGATAACTCAGTACACAGCCAATATAGCTTGGCTATCAGGAAAAACAACTTCAACTAACGGTGTCGCTAGAAATAATACAGGTACATCTATATGTTTACCAGATACATGAACATACAGCAAACTAATTACAATCAACAGGTAATATTACTGATTACGATCCCAATTCAAATATTGAGGGAAACGAAAATGAAGTCTCAACTGAAACTCGCATTAAAGTAGGAGTAATCGCTGGTGTTATAAGTGGAGGTGTCGTTATAGTGAGTATATACTAATTAAAATGATTAACACCAAATATTAACGATAATAATGATTTAGTTGGGTGGTGGCATATTCCTTGTATTGAGTATTGTCATTTTTAAGAGAAAGCAGATCAGAAAAAAGAAATTAAGCAATAGTAACGCCGTTGACCCTGCCAGTATCGGACAAGATAGTGACTCTACAATAACAGACCTTGCATTTGAGCCTCATTTAACAACTGTACAATTCCAAAAACCAGATAATCGTTCCTCAACCTGTTATGCAACTCAAATAGAAGGTGAAGGGCACTTTTATAAACCGAACGCTAAAACTGATGAATGAGCATGTTTACACTTTCTTGTAATATATATAAATATTTACATAAAAAAACAATCTTTACTATATATACATTTAATTTTATAACCACATGTTTATAATGCACATTCATAATAAACTGCCATACCAACTTATTCAAATTATCTTCTGTCTGCATAAAAAAAAAAAAAAAAAAAAAAACATCTGTGTAATGAAGAATATCTAAAAGCAGTAAGTTTTATGACAAAAGTGATGCTGTGCCTGATTTTTCGCCGAAATATAATGCAGAAAAATTGGGAAGATTTACTACTCATAAACCGAAAAAAAAAAACTTTAAATGATATTTTGTTAAAATGATATTCATTTAAACTAGTAACTTGGTGTAAATATTGCATTGCATACACAGTTTACTCCCCAAGTTTATTGTATATTCTATAAGTACTTGGTTATAAATACAAAACAGAGATGAGTATATATTGATATAACTTCGGCTTGAAATCCATAACTTGTGAGCTGGACTTGGCAGCGAAAACGTTGCTAGGTTTACTTGTTAGATAGTGCTAATGCATCAAATTGATGAATTACATGCAGATAACGTGAACTAAACGAGGCATCGTAAGTACTAGAGTAGTTTTTTTTTTTTTTTTTTTTTTTTTTTTGCTACAATGTACTGAGATTAAGCCTTTGTAATTGAATTTAACTACTTTAGGAACATCTTCTGATAATTTAAAAAACTATATTCACTTTATAAAATTACAAATTGTTTGGCTTTGTCACTTTCTGTAGTTGGCCAACTTTACTAATTTGCTCTGATACACTCGAAAAATGTTACAATCCATAAGTCAAATGGGTTTTGATATTTTTTTGTAGGTACCCGCTGGAGTAAAATTTGAATTTTTAAGAAATTGAATTTTTATAGCTTTCAATCTTCCAAATCGGAGGGTGTCCACTTTTTTTATAACCAACTTCACACAACGCTTTTTAGAACATATTTTAGGCATTGTTAAGTAAACAAGAATTATTCGCATTATGCTATCCATTCTTAAATTCATTTTATATCTTACGCAAGGCTCAAAAACAGGTAAAATTCACTGCTTTCTTCTTTTAAAAACTGACTCTCACTTTTTATCCCTGCTCAACTCTTTTTTCACTAAGTAATACAGAGACAAAATTATACGCCAATGTACCTGAGAAGATTAGCTTCAATCCAAAAACAAGTGTCCAAAAATATTCTATTTTTTGCAGTTGGTATAACTTTTTCAGTACTAATGTTTCAAGTTTTTACACGTATTTCATTATTAAAAGTTAAAAACTTTGAGCTCCCATATCTCTACAGAAAAGTAAGCTATGCTAATACTTTGCTATAACATGTTTAGGTACTTGAGTATAAAATAATTTTGAATGCTTTTTTTTTATTTCTTTTTTGGATATTTTTTGTGGTAGATTTCAGAATTTTTGCTAAAACGAGCAGCTGTTGATCTATCAGAATTAGGAATTACCGAATTACCAGTTTAGAGCATTTGTCAAACTATGATGTTTGACATGTAAATCATACAATGTTGCATTCCATGCGGTTATCATCATGCTAATATGGGACTATAGAAGTATGATTCTATTATATTCACACAATATCCACATGTTCATTCTAATTATATTATCATTCACATTTAATTCACTTATCAAATTAGTATATAAACCTTCTCTTTAAGCTCATAATAAAACGGTACTTTCTCATTTGAATAATTTTATACGTTTACCTTTTGATAAATCAGCTGTTGTTTCTTATTTATTTTATAGACTTTAACGAGCTTTATGATGTAAGATTGAGTTTTTTAAAAAATATTATTTTTTCGTAGAGATATCCTCAAAAATGTGCAAAAAAGAACAGACTCGTTTTTGCTCCAAAAAAGAACAGTATACCCTCGTCCCTAATGTAGAATTTTTTTTTAAAAAAAAAATTGCCAAAACCCTTGTTTTCTCTGCGAAAAAATATAGTTAAAAAGCTCATCAATAGCTAGATTGATAAAAAAAATTGCTGCAGATGTTATCAATTTTTTAAATTTAAAGCATGTTGATAAAAGATGGTGTGTATCTTCAGAAATCTTTAAAATTTCAGTCGCATTTTACGCAAAATTTATGTGAAATGTTTGTCTTGTCAAAATGTTATTTATTCCGATGCAAAATTCAAAACTGTACTTTGTTCACAAGCTACAAAAAAGTTTTACTTTTGGAACCATTTTTGGATCAATTTGTCAAATAAATTTTCAGGCTCAGTTAGTATGCTATGAAAGGAAAAACCTTATTGTCAATCTTCTAATGTTTACTTTAGCTAATAGTAGTCTTTCAAAAGAAGTAAATCTACATTTTCACGATCTATAAAATTTGAAAAAGTAGTGCGGCAAAAAAAATTGAAAAAAGCGATTAGGGAAGTACAATTATAACTCTTCTATATTTAAATTAATAATATTTAAAAGGAAAGTCAAGATTTTTGGATTTCCATCCCCTTTATTTATTTATGCTAAATGCTAATTTCTATTTATAATAGAGCAATACTGTAAGATCTCAAAAAGATTTTCATGGTTTAGTTTTTCGTTTGAAAGTACCAGTGGTACAATTTGGCATTTTAATGTTTTTGTGATTTTATTGTTTCTATATTTTAGATTTTATCTGAGCTTTACTTTATTACTAAACTGAATTGGTATGTGTACAATACTCTTGTTAATGACTCAATGATAGATTCAGCTGTATACATCGATCTTTTAGTAACATCATCTTTGTTGGACACATTTGACTACGGCGGTTTAGATATAAAAAAGGAAGTTCTTTTTCGACAAGGCAAAGCCAAACCGCATACCTCTGTAATGACTCAACAATAATTTAACGAGTATGATTCTTTTGTTGAAACTATTATTGTGTCATGAACCTGTCAAGCTTAATCTATTATTATCTTACCCCAAATTGTATTGCATACCAATCTCCAGCTTATGCAAGACATTTCATTATTATCCATTACTGCGACACAACTAATAATCACTTACAGTACCAACTTGCCTGCATCCAAGTTTAATGTAATTTGGTAACACTGTGTCCCTGAAGTCTAGTTTCATAAGAGAAACTAGACTCTTGAACTAATTAGTACAAATACCATCTTATTTCTCATAATCCTTTTATTTTTCCTTGTCAATTCTCTCATCTATTATCTTATTATATATTCTGAAATAAACCTATACATAAACAAATAAGTCTTTGATCTTTGTCTGTGATCCTTGCCCCTTATATAATAGAGCCCTGATATATTGGTTGGTCACCTCAAAGTCCAGACTTAAATTCAATTGAACATGTTTGGTATCATCAGCCACTATTAAAAAAGAATGGGAATAGAGAATTCCCACTGAATGGTATAAATTTACTGAAAAAATCTGTCTAAAATACATAGATAACATGCCAGCAGGAATTAAAACTGTCATCAAGAGTAAGGGCGGCCCTACTAATATTGACCTTTTTTCGTTATAAACAAAAATTAAGTTTCCAAATTTTAGTCAGTATATTTACTAGACTCTGAAACTAAATATTTGCATGATAAGTTGTATCATCGAAAAGCTCTTAGTTTACTTCACAAATTAATAGAAGCCAAATGTGTATATGTTTAGTATAGAGAAAGGAACCCATACATAAAGGTAATTTCGTAAAGAAACAATAGGGGGTTTCCTCTTACAATAGATTTTAAGCGGTGATGTGAACTATTTTTTTGATTATCTCAACGAAAAATTAATACTTTTTGGTTAAACAAAAACGACAGTGTAGCTTCCAATAGGATCTATATTGTGGCTAAAAAAATTAACAACATTTCAATTTTGGTGCTCTAATTTTTTTTAATCAATTTGTTCTATGACGAGCCAGTGCATCTATATTTTAGTACAGTCAAACCTCGATATAAGGTCCCTCAATATAACGGAAACCTCGATCAAAAAGAGGATTTTGTATCCACCGAAGACTGGTGACTGGTGAACAAATTTTACAGCTTAAAATCCCTTATTTCGAATTTATATTTAAGGGAACTTTTTCTTTCCACATGTCCCTTATTTTATTATAATATTACTGGCCCCAAAATCAAAAAAAGAATAGTTTTTTTAGGTAAAATTTTTTTTTATTAGATGTAAATACTGAAAATGTTTTTTAATCTTCATTATTTGTAGCAACAAAGTTTGAAGTACTGTAGGTGGATAAATGGTCCGGATGTTTTTCAGATTTTGACATTTCTGTGAATACAGCAAGAACCAATAACGCAATCAACGTGAAACAAAAACTGCTAAAAAGATAAAGCTATGTTTATAAAGAGTGCAAGTTCATAAAATGATTAAATTGCTGGAATTAAAATAATCGGTGATCAAAAACGCTGTATGCATCCGGACCATTTTTCAGGGTCGAACAAAAAAATGCAAACTTATTAAAATCTACGAAATTATATATCAAAATATACTAATAATCAATGAAAATAAGAAAAGAGCTGATCTACTTTGCTTTTATTACTTATTTTTCTGTGTTTTATTATACTTTTTTCATTTTTACTCATTGCCTCATATCTCATATGGTGCCCACATTGTCCAAGGATGCACAAAATAATATCAAAAACTTGCTGAAATTTGGTTATTATTATTCTACATTTATAAAACGTATTTTGGGAGTTCAGAAAAGTACTATTTGAGAATATAAACGCAAGTTTTTTCCAAACATGGCGCCATCCCTATCTGGTCGACATACTTTAATTAGTGCAACATCTGGGATTACATTCCCAAAAAGGTTGCACTTGGTAAATTAAAAACGAGAAAAGATATAGAAACCTGTCTAAATGATCTTGAAACTGAAATAAGCTATTTTAAATGTTTTAAGTTACTCAAATCAATGGGCTTCAAGGCCGAAGAAAAAGGAAAAAACCTCTGCTTACAGCCACTCACGGATCAAAACGGCTAAACTGGGCCAATGCTCATAAAATTTGGACAAAACGTAATTTGCGACGCATGATTTCCTCCGATAAAACAAAATCAAGCATTTGGGGGACTGATGGCATCAAATAGTGCTGGAAAAAATCAGATAATAAGCTTCAATTCCATTTGTAGTGAACTACACATATCAGTTTAGTTTAGTAAGAAAAGCTAATCTCAGATAAAATCTAAAATATAGTAATATTAAAATCACAAAAACATTAAATGTCAAATTGTACCACAGGCACTTCCAAACTAGGAACTAGACCATGAAGATCTTCTTAAGATCTTATTACTGTATATTAAAATTAGGAATTAACATCTAGTATAAATATTATAAAGGGGATGGTAATCCGAAAAACCTTTGCTTTACTTTCTATATATCTTTAATAAATATAGAAGAGTTACAGTAACCGCGCTATATAAGGCTACATTTTCTGCGAAATTTTTTCAGCCTTATATAACGCGTAGCCTTAACTGGCGCGGGTGACTGTTTTATAAAGAAAACAGTCACATAGGGCAGATAATATATTACTGTAGTGCCAGCTAATTAATTTGACATTTCTTAAATAGAATTATAAACTTTTTAATCCTACTATTTGATTTAACAATCAATAAAATAAAAAAGTAAAAATGATCAATATCGCCACAAGATAATTAGGTCAAAAAAATTTATTACAGTACATAATTTATATAAGTATTCGCAAAAGCAAAAAAGAAAGCATTCGACAGGAATCGAACGCCGGTGTCAAGAGCGATAACTGAAGGACAGAGCCACTGGGTCATTTTATCTTCTAAAAATGGAATTTTTTATAATAAAATATATAGCTACTAAAAAAAGAGATCACGTGACTTAAAGTAATAGATCACGTGACCCAAAATAATTCTTATATTTATATTTTCCACCAATTATATTCGCTATAAGAAGCTCCGCCCGCGGTAAATAAGGTTACTCTTAAAAATATTTCAGCCTTATATAGAATTAGGCTATAAGGCTATTTCCCTGCTTAAAAAAAAGTTTTTGGAAAACTTCAGCCTTATATAGTGCGTAGCCTTACATAGCGCAGCCTTATATAGCGCGGCTACTGTATAATTGTATTTCCCGGATCGCTTTTTAAGTTTTTTTGCCGCACCATTATTTGGAACTTACTGTCAAGCATGGTAATAGCTTAATGGTGTGGTACTGCATCACTTACAATAGCCATAAATATGCCTCTCAAATTTCTGATGGCATCGCGAAGAAGAGGAATTGCATTTATATCCCTAAAACCACTATGAAGAATGCCTTAAATTGGTATGGTTTTGACTCTAAAAACATTTATTTTAAGCAATATAAGGACTCCAAATATACTCTAAAGCTCACAAAGCTATGGTTTAAAGACAAAAAATCTAAAGCTAATTAAACTTACAACTAGCCACCTCAATATTCAGATTTAATCCGATTAAACACCTATGGCATTCCCTTAAACTAAAATTAAACTCATATCCAACCAAAGCTAAAAAAATTCAAAAATTATGGCAAAGGGTTGAAGAGCAATGGCCACTTTTACTAAGAAAAACTTTCAGCAGTATATAGATAGTATTTTAGTTAAAATTTATGCTGCTATCAAAGCTAAAGGTCGTAATACAAAGTACTAATTTTCTTTTTCATATACCCTGAAAAATGGTCCGGATGCATACAGCGTGTTTGATCACAGATTATTTTAATTCCAGCAATTTAACCATTTTATGAATTTGCGTTTTTTTATAAACACAGTTTTATCTTTCTAACAGTTTTTGTTTCACGTTGATTGCGTTATTCGTTCTTGCTGTATTCACAAAGATGTCAAAATTTGAAAAACATCCGAACCATTTATCCACCTACTGTAAAATAACCTAAACTTGCTAGGGTTTTTCTTCATTTACAGGAATAACATCGTTTGTTTCCTCCATATCGTCAATTTCATCATTACCATCATGGATTAAGGATGTGGTGTGATTATCTAAGATGCCTTCATTTCTTTCTTAAAATTGAAGCTGATCTATGTTTTAAATTTGATTTAAGGGAGGTCCTCGATATAAAAAGAAACCACGAGTGCCCTTAAATTAAGGTTCGACTGTATGTCCAAAGTGGGTTGATTGAACTTTACATTGATTAACTTTTCGGTAAATATCTGAGATACTTTCCTATGAGCGCATCGGTGACCTTATAAGCCTAACGGCCATCTCATTTGAGCACATTTTTCATATGCTTTGAGAGCATACAGGAGGTCAGAGTGTGTATTCTAGGATACTTTTTACAACGTTGCCCTAAAGATTACACCAGAAAACCCCTTCGAAGAATAAATTTACTACATATCAGGCTCGATTTACGGGACCTGAATTATCAAACTCAGTTTTATGCGGACTGTACCTTAAAATACCGAGAAAATTGACCCAAAATTTAGTTTTTAGGTGATAACTCTTGTAATTCTGAAGTAATCTCAAAGAGCAGTATTTTAAAACAGATATATAAAGGAGAAAAACAATTCTAGCAAAAATCCCAATCTAGCTCATACACTATTTATAAAGCTATTTCAATTAAAAGCATACAAAAACGCAGCTTTGATGGACTATAACTCAAGATAGCAACCGTTTAAACATATACTTTATAAGCCAAAAATGCTTTTTTCATTTAGTTTTACCATATTTTATTATAAAATTAATCTCGAAAAAAGTATCAATTTCTCCTTGTATACCCTCGTCCAAAATTTGACTTTTTCGAAGAAAGCTAATAATTCTATGAAAAATAAAGCTAGAGTGGCAAATAATGCCTCAAATAATAGACATTTTTTTGCGGTGTTTGTCTGTAACACTAACTTTAAAATTTAACAATAAAAGTATTTTTAAAAACACTAAAAACTGATTTTTATGTTTTTGCTCTTTTTACAAAATTTTTGGTGACAAACGTTTTTAATAAATATATAATTAGATGTAAAATCAAATTTCATGTTGAGGTTTTTAACAAAGTAAGTCAACTTACTATACACTTTCGATGTCAATTTTGCATTTTACAATTTTAGGATCGTTTTTATCCAATTTTTTCATCATCAGAAAATTTTGGATTTAAACTGCCGCCACACCTGAGATGTATGAAAGTTTAAAGAAAATTCACTGAAGTTATTATTTTTTCTGCAATGCAATGGTATGTACGGGATGTTTAAATTAAAAAGTATAGTAGTTACGAATGGAACAAAAAAGGGAGGATGCATTATCTTTGAACTTCTGGCGTGATTTGGCACAATGCTGGACGAAGAAATTTGAAAACCATCTAAATACTAATCCGGAACCTATTTTTCTCTCAAACGTAAAAATTGACAGCAAAAACCTTATCTCAGCGAGTTTCAACCCAAATTATTTCCAACTTTACAAGACCGTATATGCACATCTTGTGTATAACAATCTCAAACGGCATTTCTCAAAATATACTATATGCCCAGAAAACCAGCCCCAAAATGCACCTATAGCTTCTTGTGCACCTTTATTAAAAACGATTAAAAATAGGATTTCTACAAATACTGATTCAAGTAAGCTGCCACGCTACAGAGTCATTGGTGTAAATATATACTACAAATATTTTAGATAGCAGTACTCATGAGCTACTATATATATGCATAGAAAAATATAACACTTATTAGTTTACTCTGATGTTTTTTATGTCTATTATCAAACCCAAAAAAACACCTCAGTCTCTACGAATATTGACCCGAGTAAGCTTAAATTTTATGTGAAGTTGGTTATAGATTAACATGAAAAGAAATTCAGATTTCAGTTTTCATGAACTATTATAAGTTGAGTAAAGACACCAGGTGGTATTTTGCTGTGCATGTTTGTTGAAACCAGTGTGAAATTTGTCTTCCATAAATATGGAACTCAAATAAGCTCTATTTTTACAGATATTCAATATTATTTTTTTATAAGTGTAAAATGTTAAAACGGCTGACAGAAATAACCCTGCCAAAATATTACGCTTTTATTAACGATACATCCAGAGTGCAGTAAAATGAGAAAAAGCTTTAAAAAAGATACAGTTTAAATCCTTCTTTATTAAAAAATGGATAGTGTGCAATAAGTCTATATTTCTACTCTATTTATATTATTTGTAATTTCATTTCGTCTGGCAGTTTTTACTGTAACTGTCAGTGATCTATCTGAATTGGGAATCACGGGATTACCAATTTAGAGTATTTGTTAAACCTAATGTTTATCATGCGGATCAGACCATGCTACATTCCTTGCGTCTATTCATTCTTTTTATTGAATCACAAAAGTATGATTCTATTTACTCATGCGATATCCATATGTTTATTCTTTTGATAAATATATTAGTTTGTCCGTGATTTAAGGTTTATATTGAGCTTCTTGATTTACATAGTCAAGGCGGCCTTTTAATGTCTGTTTTTCGACATATGTATTTGTTAATGATTCACATAGAGCAATCCTTACCTTGGTCTATGTGTTTTTCAAGTTTATTTTATGATTCTACTCGTTTTTAATTATATATTTCAGTTTATTTTATTGTATGTTACGATACTCATACTTTTCATATTTTATGATTAAATCTATGTCATCTCTATTTGAATATTAGATCATAGTTTTATTTGAGATGGCATTTGATTTCTTATGTGTGGAAATAGTATCTTAGTTCAGCACACAGAGGATGTACCAGTCTAAATCGGATGTCAGATTCAAAAGTAAACAATAGTTAAAAGCCGAAAGCCTGGTTTATTGAACATCAACTAAACCATGCTTCTAGTACCATGGTATCTAAGTAAATATTTGCTCAAATAGCAGAAAGAGGAAAATTAAGATATACTACTATGCATGCAGAGGATGGGTTTTATAGAGTTAAATATTAAATAAAATTAATTTAATTTAATTCAAATAGCTGAAAATCGAAAAATCTGCAACAATCCTCTTTTTTAAGGGGTTTTACTTGACAACTAAGCTTTTCCAAAGCTTATAATCTACCATGACATTAGAGCAAAACTTTTACAATAATTCCAGTTTTTAAGCTTCAGTAGTATTGTGTAAAATCAGCATTGAGAAGCATTATATTTTGATATTATTTATGATAATAAATTGAAGTATTGTCTGGAATAATTTCTAAAGAGTTTGTAAACACGATTAATGTACTCGCAATAAATCATTTCTTCGCCGCTTTTAACTTTTTCTACTGTACATATACAAACTTTGCATATATATGGGGACTACTACCGACGCTAAAATTTCTTTAATTCACGGAAAGTGTTACGAAACACATCTCCTTTGTATTGTTTTCCATCATTATATTCACAAAATCCAAACCTAAATCAAAATGCATATGCACCATCTTCTAGCTCCTTTTTTTTTTCTATAGTATCAAAACACGCTTTCCAGCAATTCAAGATTTTAATAAATGAGATATATACAAAGGTCTAATAATAATTATAACCAACTAGGTCGATGTTGATGATCATACGGAACTAAATGATGATCAAATGTTTCTATAAACTAGGAATTTTGTATGTGTGTGTGTTATTTCGCATATTCTGTTTTACACATATTTGATGTATTACCTCTTGATCCGCAAGCACTTTTGTTCCAGCAAACTTTCGATATTCGTCAAATATTGAAGTCATTGACCATCTTTGTATCTTCCTTAAACATCCCACCAAACAACCGATCCTATGCTTAAAGTTGCAATATATATTTAGCTATTGTATATTATATTTGATATATGATTTACCTTTCCTTTCAGACAATGAATAAGAACTAGATGGGCGTTTTATAATTAATTTGTAATTCTAATTTCAATCAGGGTAGATTATTTACCTGGATGATTTCTTTTATCTAATAATTTAACTAACGCATGTGATATATCTTCAGGATTTACTTCAACAAAAGGCTCTTTATTTCCTTCAGTACGACAATGCAAAACTTCGATTCCTTCTTGCTCGACAAAGTGTTGCATCTCAGGAGGATAATCCTCCATTGCAAAATATCTATATTTAATAAATGAATAAATGCTTCTTCTTTTCTAATAGTTGAGCATAGGTTACAATATAGTCTTTAATCCAAGCTTTCTTAAAAACGCGAAATTCTGTTTATTTGGATGTCCTGAACGATAAACACCTGAAGCTATCATTGCAAAGTTAAGTGGAGGTACAAGAGGCATACCAGGTCTTGTATAACAAATAGAACATGTATCGTAATGATGCTTTGAATAATCTACACGCTGATGTCGACTTATTATAACTGAACTTTGTTCTTGTTCATTTTTATTACTGATTGCCATTTCCTTAATATTGTTGTTTATTGAAGGGAGCGAAAGAATGAGAGAAAAAAAAAGTATATATCGGAAAGGCCTGGACCAACAATACGGCATATTTGGAATAAATCATATGAAAATTCAAGATGCGCTGTGCTGTTCAAAGATTTCATCCAAGATGTTCCATATGGTTGATGTATTGTAAGTTTAATTTTTGCGTTATGAACAATTTCAATAATAATAATAATAATAATAATAATAATAATAATAATAATAATAATAATAACACTAATAATGATGCTAATAAAAGGGTTTATTGCATATAAAAAACGACATCATAATGGGCAATTTGTCGTAATACCCAACAAAGACCAAATTAAATCATCATACTACATAGCAAATATCTAATATGTACCAGCCATTTTCTCTCCTTTTATAATATTTTTTTACACAGGTGATACAAAACTTGAGGTTATTCATATTTATGTACTAGTTCTATCATGTAATTCGATTTTTCCGTAGTTAAATGATGTAATGTACATAATATTACTGCAAGCAGCATCGATTTTCAAATGTAAAAAAAAGGTATATATACTAAACTAATTCTTGGAGAAATGTGTTCTTGGTTTTTCCCCTTAAAATCTAGCAAATGCCTGAAGTCTTAATGTCTAATTTATTGCCAAGCTCTTTTTTTGGTAAAAAGAAAGTTGCTGTCAAGCCTGAACCTTCTAATAGATCAGTCATTAACAAGAATGATAATTTACCTCAAAATAATGATTATAAAAATGAAAAGAAATATACGAAATCATTGAGAACGATAGATACTAATGGTAAATCAAGCATTTCAAATATGTTATATCTAATATAATGACACAATCATGTATTAGAATCTTCATCATCCTCTTCTGGAAGCCCAAATGTGCCTACAAGTTATCCCTCTACAAATGCTAAATTACCTCCAAAGCTGAATGAAAATCCATCATCTTCACCTATTGTTAATCATCCAAACCTGTTAGAAGAGAAAAAGAATTTTGTTCGACCTTCTATGCTCAATAATACAAGCCGTTTAAATACATCTGTTCGATTTCAAGATACTAAAACCGAAGGAAGACCTAGTATTTATCTATTTATCTTTGTCAATCCTCTTTCAGGTGATTGTAAAGGTAAAGACTTGGTAGAACTTCCCATTCAGCACTTTCGATTACGTCAATTTCCTCATGTTCAAGTAGAAATCCACAATATTTTGGATGAAAAAGATCGAAATCTTGGTGTAGAAAGTATTCGGCTAGTGGAACAAATGGCTAAAGATGGTCAATTACCATCTTTAGAGGACCAACAATTAAGCGTTATGCTCTCCGAACAAGAGCAACAAGAATCAAACCTTCACAAAATAAGCGATACTGTAAGAACTCGGCATATTCATGTTTGGAGTGCAGGCGGTGATGGTACTGTCATGAGTGTATTTGAAATGTTGGTTCACCATCATATCGATTTGGACTATATGTTCTTTTCATGTAATATTAAACTATTTACACATTCACATCAATAGCTAATATATTTGTATATCACAGGTATTCCCTTTGGTACTGGTAATGATTTTAGCCAGGTATTAGGGTGGGGAAGAACCATCAAACATCCTAATATCTTAGGAAAACGTCTACAGCATTTAGAAGAATTAATAACTGAGAGGTTAGAGAAGTCAGAAGCTGCTCGCTTGGATATTTGGCAAGTTGAAATGACAGCATATCATGGAGGTTATGTCAGATTAGCAGGTCCACAGCGCAAAGATGGGCACGATGTATTGGAGATTGATGAGCGCGAACAGCGAGGAACGTATCCTCATATGATACGAAAGATGTGTAATTACATGTCTATTGGCGTGCAAGGCTATGTTGGAAGTGGTTTTGAAAAGCATCGCGCAGGCAACAGATGGATGAATATGGGAATTTATACTTATGAAAGCGCTAAATGGGTGTTTTGGCGTAGATTTCCATCTGTTACTAGCTTTATTGATAAAATCAAGTTTAAAGATGAAATAATACTAGTTGTTCCTGACCCTGATAGGAAAGGTACTGATGGTTTATCAAAAGGTATTCCTCAAATGACAAAACATCCAATTGATTTCGTGATCCAGAATATTCCTCATATATGGTATGTAGAAAAACAGATATAAAGGAATGAATACTTATAATTTCTATCTAGGGGAAGAGAAGTCGACTTGTGGGGTGAAGCTAAATATGGCTTGGAAGCAGTAAAGGATCGATCAGGACCTACAGATCCAGAGAATTGGACACCTCAATTAGCTAATGATAAGAAAATGGAAATTTTTACTATTCAAGACATGCTTAGTTATATTAAAAAACTTGCAAACATCAGACAACACGTATCTCGCATTGGACAGTTTGAGACCCCATTTGAAATTGTTTTTAGGGAACCACCTTCTAAACAAGATAAGAATTGGTGGCAAAATTTGTTTGTTAACAAATACAGACAAAGAAATGTTATTTGCATCATGTGCGATGGTGAATTTTACATACTCAAAGACCCTAAATCTCTCAGATTCAAAAGATTTGCTCAAATATGGACATTAGGTAGACTTGATGAGCATGTCAGTGGAAGACTTGTTCAAGATGAACAAGTATCTCAAAAACTTCAGAAGGAACAGCAGTAATCAGATCAGCAACATGTGCAAAAAAAAAAAAATTTCTAATTACAATCTAATTTCATAAATTTAACATAATATTTTACACGCAATACCCAATAAAAATATGATTTAACCCCTATTTTTGCCCTAAAATGAACACAAAACAAAAGATTTAAGTATTATTAACATGTTTATCTAAAGAGACGTATCTGCCATATCTATTATTCTATTAGCATAAACCATGATTCTTGGCTTTGAACAATCTGTGGCGATGAATGTTGCATCTTTCGACAGGAGCTTTAAATTTTCAATTTGCTTTGCATATCAACATTAAAGGGTTATTTTTCAACCTAGTTCTTAATATAATTTTAGTCTTCATAGTACATATTACATTTAAAGTATATGATATAGGTTGACGAATTTTTATTTTGATACTGTATTTGTATTTTGCATAATTATATCATGTTTTCCGTCAGAAGTAGTTGCGCATTGTTGTGACGATTTATTCTTTTTTCTAGAATTGTTGAAAGGAATGATGGAAGAACAAAGATGGTTTAGTTGAGCAACTTCTTTGCAATATCACCATGACAGCCGAAGCACCATTATCGTGGGATAGAGAATTATCAAATTTCTTTAAAAACATTGGTCTGATAGAGACAGGTGAATGCTTAGAATCAGAACTTGTTGTACTCTCACGGAATCAATTAGAAAAATTACCTGAAGAGCTTGAAACTTTAGTAGAAAAGCTTTTAATTTCCCTTGAGAGACACGTAGATGCTAAAGAAGAGATTATCGGTAAACCAGATAAAACACATGATAACTTGATTGTTTCCAAACGAAAACGCTCTGATAATGATCAAGAAGAAGAAGAAGAAGAGGAAGAAAAAGAAAGAATAAAACGATTTGATGGAGAGCAAATTCAAATTAGAGCAACAACAGAAGAAGTTGACCAAAGAATCAATACATTTATTCAAGCAAAACAAAGTGAATTGGATGAAAGCAATAGAACAGAATTTTTGAGTAGACATGATCCTAAAGCTGATGATGTTACATGTGCGAGGACAGACGCAAGAGAGATTAATCGTAACATTCAAATGAAATTTGATATTGTAAATAACGAAGATGGCCCTTTAGCGAGATCTTTATTAGCTTTTAACGATAAGTCTAAATCGAATGAAACAACAGAAACTGCAGTAGCAGCAGATACAACTGAAAGATTGAATAACATAGAAGAACATCTCAATGTAAAATTAGACGGTACTGCAAAACCTCCATTTTCTGTATTTGAGAGAATCAAAATTCTAGAAAATACGTTAATGGAGATTGAACGACAACATCCCACATGGGCTGCTGTGCATTTTAATCAACCTAATCGTAATTTCCCACCGCCACCACCTGTTACTTATATCACACGACCAACAACTGAAACAGAACCAAAAGAAATAGAGAAGGAAGAAGAAGCTACTTATATTTCTACTCAAATAACAACAGCAGCACCGCAGCAAAGAATGTTACGAGCTCATGGACGAGCCAATTCATCGTTAACTCGAGCTGTTATAGATCAATTAAACCGACAAAAAGATATATCCATTACAAGGCAAACAATTGAATCTTCTCAACCTTGATAATAAATCTTATATTTACTTTTTTTCATATGTTTTTTTTTATTCTACTATATATAAAATGTGTAAACGTAAAAAATTACTTAAATTTCGAGCTTAAAGGTAAAATAATCAGGATCAAAATGATGAACACGAACGTAACCATCTTCACCACCACTTGAATAACTTATACCATCAGGGTGAACAGCAATAGTATTGATAGGACCGAAATGACCTCTAACACGACCAACTTCCTCTTCAAGAATCTTGTGATAGAATCTACTTTCAAATTTACCTTGTCTAGCAGAAGTAGTTGTGACATTCATAGCATCTTGACCACCACCTAAAATAACAAATTCTTGGTGTTTAGGAGTTAAAGCAGCTGAATTAAGAGGTGTGTCAGCAGAAAATGATTTTTTAACATCTAAACTGAGTGAATCAAAGATCTTTGCGCTCTTATCCTTGGAAGCAGTGATGAAATATGTGCGATCAGGACTGAATTGCATATCGGATAAAACACCTTCATGAGGGTGAATAGACTTAACTTTTTCATTTGTCTTCCAATCCCATTGACAAATAGTACCATCTTCATGACCAGTGATGATGTACTTGTCTAAACAGGTCCAACCAGCAACAACTGCCTTTGAGCCACCATTGTTGGTAATAGAAACGACAGGAGTGTCGGATTCTAAAAGGTTCAAATTTTCATATTAAATCATCAAACATCTATCATATAAAATTATAAACTTACGAGCGCCATTAACATCGCTATTAACAGGGTAAACAGTGACAGTACCAGAGAAACCCATACGTTCCTCAGTAACACACAAAACCATGGTATTATCTTCACTGAATTCAACGCGCTTGACAGCAGTCTTGAACTCCCAAGTCTTCAAACAGCGACCTGTTTGAACTTCCCAAAGCTTACAGGTATTATCAGCAGAACCAGTTACAAGCAATGTGGAGTTGGCTATAATATAATTGATATTAATTAAACAAAATCTAATTGATAAAAAAAAAAATTGCATTAAAAAATGTTCGAGATATTTACCATTTACGTCAATAGCCCAAACGGAACCGAGATGGCCAGTATATGTACCGAGACGTTCACCATTATGAGAGTACCAAACATTTGCTACCTTATCTTTGGAAACAGAGAAAAGTAAATCACCTTCTCTGTTATATTTAATTTGAGTTAAAGCTCTGGTATGACCTTGAAGCAAAATAGGTCTCATTTTGTTGATATTCTAGTTGGTTTAGAGGGTGTCGTTAAACGAGAAAAGAGGTCGTAAATAAGAAAAAAATTATGAAAAATTCTATACGAAAAAAAAAGAGGCTTTCTTCATTGAATACCCGAGGACAAAGGCGTCCGGGTCGGATATCTAGTTGAAAAGAGCGTAAAAACTTTTGTAATAAAGTCGCAGGGCGCATTAGATGTATAAAAGAATTAGAGTGTAGGGGGAGTAGAGGGGGGAGGGACGAGATTACTGAGGAGGGCGAAACTTTGAGAGGGATATATGGATTCTACAAACGCACAATCTAGTAATCTTCCCTTTTTTCCTCATCATGGTATTGTATTCATACATAAAATCTTCAATTGGATGAAAGGGATCGATGATATAAAAGGTTAAATGGATGGATGAAATAGATCAACTCACTATAGTAGATGATTCAAATTAATTTTTATACATGGATTTTATTTCTTACAGTAATATATTTCTTGCTATTTGTCAACCTTTTCTGCTTGACACAACATTACACAGCCTTATTTCGATTTATAACACCAACAACAACCATTGCAGCATGATTAAGCGATTCAAGTTATGTTTAACCTTTCATCTTGGATTCCTTTCAATCTTGAATTAAACATTTTATAACAGCTCCATTAATTTATATCTTTAGGCTGACGAGCAAACTACTCCTAGAAAGAGAACTTTCCGTAAGTTTACCTACCGTGGTATTGACCTTGAACAACTCTTGGACTTGTCTTCTGAACAGGTAAGATAGTCTACGCGAAATATGCTCACCAAAAATTACTCACAAAAAATACACAAATTTGCATTAGTTCATGGAGCTCGTTCACTGTCGTGCTCGCAGAAGATTCCAACGTGGTCTCAAGCGTAAGCCTATGGGTCTTATCAAGAAGCTCCGTGCTGCCAAGAAGAACGCTCCCTCTGGTGAGAAGCCTGAGGTCGTCAAGACTCACCTCCGTAACATGATTATTGTTCCTGAGATGATTGGTTCCGTTATTGGTGTCTACAACGGTAAGGTTTTCAACCAAGTTGAAATCAAGCCTGAGATGACTGGCCACTACCTCGCTGAATTCTCCATCTCTTACAAGCCTGTTAAGCACGGTCGTCCCGGTATCGGTGCCACTCACTCTTCCAAGTTTGTTCCCCTCAAGTAAATCAACAAAAAAGAATTCGAAAATCATATTGCATGTGTGCTCTTTTCCTTTTGCAATTTTTGTTTCCTTTTTTCATTAAATAGGGCTTTTTATCATTAAAAAATGCATGATCAGTTACGGTTTATGATTTTATTGTATTTTATCTGAATTTCTCGATATGGTTTGAGTGTTTTATTGTATTTTAGTTTGTGTATATGGGTAAAGGTGAGTCTTATGCATAAGTTTGTGGTGTATAAAGTGAGAGAAAGCACAATACCAAGTGAGTGAGTTCTATGTGAGCTGCAAAGCAATGCCATACTTTATATGGACGGGGGGATTACAATATTTTTGTCCAACAGCTTACTGTAAATTTTTCAAGCTGTTTTTTGACATGTATTTTCACAAATTCGGACGTAGGCTATTTTAATAAATGAATTTTCATACAAAAAGTATCCACGCGTGCCTGAAATGCTAGAAAATATTCTATTTGCAATTACTTTGCTCTAGAGTAGTGTAATGTGTGCCTAAATAAATCTTTTGAATGTTTGATTTCGGACAAAAATTGATAAAAATTGATAAACTTGTAAATTATGGTAACGTAGTAGAAGTGAATAAACTTTTTTTTTTTTTTGAGGTTTGCTTTTAGGCCAAAACGTCTCAAGCTTAAAATCTTGCTTTTTCGATCACTCTATCATAAAGTTACATTTTCAAAAAACTTAATAAATAACACTATCTAATACTTTTTTTTTTTTTTACCATTAACTGCTGGTTATCTAATAAAAGAAGTCATTTAATAAACAAAAGTTTGCAATTTTTTAGAATTTTTATGATACTTTTCGCTTAAGATGATTTATACGTCAATATTTAAGATCGAACTTTTCTAACAACAATTGATACAAAACATATTGCACTGCAACTTTGATTATATGTAAAAAAACACTAAATCATTCACTCTATAAGTTGATATTGCCACATATGCTAGCCTTGGCTGACTTAATGCTATTTCTAATTTGAAACGATCTGCTAAACCACAAACAACACTTAAAAAGAGGGCGTTTTATCTTTACAATCTTATCAGTAAACTAATGGATGGTGAAAAACCTGATCCCAAATACTTTTAAAGCCATAGTAGTTATTTTAAAACGTTCGAATCATTTGAAAAAATATCCATTGATTACAAGAATCCTTTTAGTTGTTGTTTTTTTTTTTTTTTAAAAAAAAAAAAAAAAACCTACATTAAAATCTTTCAAAAACAGCTATTTATGCTGAGCTAAGTAGTATTCTCCTACTCTTCATATAATAAATTAAAAGCCATCTCATTTAAAACTATGCTATTCAATCCAAATAAGAGTTTATAATTGCAGTAAAAAGGGGTTAATTTTATAAAAAAAGCTTAAAAGAGATACTGTTTAAATCCTTCTTTATTAAAATTATGGATAATCTACAATAAAATGCTATTTCTACTTCTCTATTTATACTATTTGGTTATCTATACTATTGGCAGTTGTTTTATCAACTGTCAGTTATTCCGTAATTTTGAATATTTTGTTGAGTTGTTGGGTTCTTGATTTACTTAATCCAGAACGGCTTTTTAATTTGTTTTTGACAACAGATTGTCAAACATGCGTTCAGAACAGCCCTTGTTCTATTTCATTCGCATGTATTTTAGGTTTTTTTATTTATGATACAATACATTATGAATATCCTTAGTATCTTTAATATTTTAGAATACCCTTGATTGTTTATAATTTATAATATATTCATAATCTCTTATTTGGATTGCATGGCATGGTTTCAAATGAGATGGCTTTTAATTTATTATGTGGGGAAATACTACCTAGTTCAGCACAATAATGAATATATAAACCGTAAAATCACTATACACTTTTATAATTTCTTGGCGAATATACCTGTAAATTGAACCAAAAATTGAATACAGTAAAGTTATTCATATATCATTATGTACAGTATACATTACTACAACGGCCGTATGTTGTTGCTTATTGAAAAAATAAACAGCACATGTATGCTTATTGGTAGAGATGTTATCAATCCAAGCTTGTACTGGTTAAATTTGGTCGGTAAAATCCGGCTCGACAACAATGTCAATATGAGTTTCTTCTCAGCGGATATATGGTTAAATTTTTCCCAATCTACCCATAATTTTCTATTAAAATTCTAAGAGTAGTGCAGCAAATATACATATCTAACGTCTTAAAATAGCTGCAAAAGAAAAAAAATATGTAAAAAGAGTATTCTAAAATTTGATCAAATTTGGTAAATTTATATAAACTAGAATAGATTTTAACTTAAGTACAGCTGAAATTTATAATGTGTGAGAATTCACTAGACGAAAGAGCTAACAAAGTAGGTATTACGATACCACCGGCATTTTAGTTGTAATTAGCTGTTGATACTTAGTATAAGAAAGAAAATCTTATTTGAAAGAAGAAATAATGCGTAGAAGATTTGTAATTATGCAACATCATCATGGCAAAAAAAAGTGCGACCTCTGCACATACTGTATGTACAAGTCTTTGTACAGAATTTGTATGTGTTGCACATTTAATAACCAGAAAAATGTTAATTTCCCTTTTGGATGATTGCAAGGTATTTATATTTAAAAAAAAAACTATTGTATTAACTTAATAAAATTTACCGCGGTCATGCAACATAATAACATAATACTGCATGATGATTACAATAATACAAAATACAAATACAGTAAGGAAATGCTTAAAGAATTTTTTTTCCATAAATTCAACAAAAGTAATTTTATATTATATTCATCATGGATGTACAAAAGAAGCTCTTGTATATTTAATTATTAGAATTGAAAAAACTATTTTACTACCTTGCTTCAATTCACAGCGAGTTATTCCATTCATAACTGCTGTAATATACCTGATTTAAGCATTTTCTATATACCCTTGTCTTGCAAAAACAACAATTCCTACAGCTTTTCTCCTCATTTTCATACACCTCAGGTGTGGCGGTAATTTAAATTTAAATTTTTTTGATGATGAGAAAATTGATAAAAACAATCCTATATTTCTAAAATGCAAAATTGGCCAGAGAATGCAAAGCGACCTGGCTATCTTTATTAAGCAACCTCAGCGTGAAATTTAATTTAATATCTAATGATATATGCATTGAAAACTTTTGTCACCAAAAATATTGCGAAAAACGCAAAAACATAAAAATTAGTTTTTAGGAATTTTAAAAGTACTTTTATAACAAATTTTTAAATTTAGCGTGACAGACAAACAAAACAAATAAATACCTATTATTTGAGGCATTACTTGTCATTTTAGTGCTATTTTTCATAGAGCTATTAGCATTCTTCGAAAAAACCAAATTTTGGACGAGGGTCTACAACAACAAGGGAAGATTTATGATTTTTTGAAATTAATTTTATGGTAAAATATGATAAAACTAAATGAAAGAATCATTTTTGGCTTATAAAGTATGTGCTTAAACGATTGCTATCTCAAGCTACAGTCCATTGGAGTTGTTGCATTTTTGTATGCTTTTAAAGAAAATAGCTTTGTAAATAACTTATGAACTTAATTGGAGTTTTGCTAAACTTATTTTTCTCTCTCATATATCTGTTTTGATTTACTACTCTTTGAGATTACTTTAAAACCGTAAGAATTATCAGTTAAAAAGTGAATTTTGTAGTAATTTTCTCGTTATTTTAAGATGCAGTCTGCATAAACGGAGTTTGATAATTCAGGTAACGTAATGCGAGACTGATATGTAGTAAATTTACTCTTCTTTGAAGGGATGTTTTACACAATCTTTAGGGCAACGTTATGAAAAGTACTTTAACATAAGTTGCTCTTTGATACACACTGTATCTATATCATAAATATTTTTTTTTCTTTTTTTTTTTTTTTTTACATATTTTAGTGCAAAATCTGTTAGTTATACAATATTTTAAATCTTAAGCCGAACAATTTGGATGTTTTTAATAGCATAATATTCTGCTATGTGAGTATAATTGTAGGTTCGTTAAAGTGGAATAAAAAGTTGTTTAATGTAATTATTTGTAATTTTGAACTAATAACAATGGTAGATAATATACTTGTATATATTATTATTAATAATATAAATTGACAATTACTGGATATTGATGAAGGTTGGTGTTGTTATTATCAAATAAACTATTTATTAATCAATAAATAATGTTAAAGGTGAGTAAAAAGACAGACAAATCTACAAGGGAACATGGTATTGTATAGGATCGGATTTGCGATAATATACTTAAAAAAGAGTACAATAAAGAGAATGATGTGTAATTAATCAGTTCTTCAACTGTACAATAAAAACAAGATAAGGTTTATTTAGATAAAAAAGGATTGCCTTTTATAATGATTTAGTATTGAGTTCCTGAGATACAATTAAGAGCGGTATTCAACTATTATTAGATCTGTTTGAGAGTAATTTATGGATTGATGCCAATCAATCATAATTAAGCCGTGATTGTAGAGCTTGTGAATTGCCTTGTTTCAATACTGCGCTTGTTGTGCCTGGATTGTAATTTGATATGTCTTGACATCTACTTGAATGATTAACCGCTGAGGTTAAAGAGTATGGTGTCATGATTTGAGTGGTCCGAGCCTTTCGGTTAATTAATTGAGAAATAATAAACTAGGCGTTTCTTATATCCAATTCTAGACTTGTTCTTTCATATTCTAAATAGTAATCAATGGATTGTATAATCTATTGATTGGTTATAGAAGGCGATAAGGTATGATACTTGGTGGAATACAACAATTTGTTCAAAAATAGAAAAATTAATATCAAAATATAATAGTTGCTGTGGAATATGTACATATTTATCCACTATAGATCTCCATTATATATGATTCTCACTTAAAATGCCGTTGATATGAATAGACATTAAACTACCAAAGTTATATATGCTAATTCATACTAATATAAACTTTCTACCGAACTTTGATCCTAACAATTTATACTAAAGACCAATTAACCTAATGTGGATTTAATTATACCATTATCATCAAGGACCCACGAACTCTATAAATATATCGACTGGCTACTATCAAGGAATGTATCTACAAGGGATATTATTGGCTACATATGGATCTAGGACAACTAACTAATCTCTCTGGTGAAAACTATATAAAGAGGACATTTATTTATCACAATAAGGCCTTAGCTAGAATTTAACTTGATAATAAAACCCTACACTTATCTAGTTGAATTCTTATTGTTTTTTTATATAATTTTTTCCGTGAATATCTAAGGATATTCCACAGTTTCATTGGCTCAACACATTGAGCAAAATTGGCCGAAAAATGATTAAAATCTACTGTACCGTTTTATTTCACCAAAAACATTGATTTGTCGCCGAGTTAATCAAAATAATAGTTCATGTTGCGATTTCTTAAACCCTACCATAAATGAGTCTCAAAATAAATTGGACAAATAAATTCAAAAATTATCAAAATGCAAAACTGATTAATGGCTTATGAACTGCAAAGTAAGCTGAGATCGCTTACTAAACGGTTTTTATAGTGTTTTAAACTTTGTATCTATGTAAATGAAACTGGGACAAGTGTTCCACATTAAATTTGACCTAAAATGCAATTTAAAAGTTAAAGGTTTTTGGAAGGTACACTAAGTTTTATACATACGTTTTAAGTTTAAATAATTGATGTAATGCACAGCAAAAATACTTGTCGATTGAGCTGTTTGCAGTGGAATTACATACTAAAAGCTTGATAATCATAAAATAACTTAATTTACAAGTATCACTCACAGAGTTCATGCCACTTGAAATATTAAAGTGCAGCAATAATAAAGAGATACTCAAAGTGAACACAATAACAAACGCATGCGAAAATACAAAATACTTTTGAACCAATACATGTCGTGTGAACGATAGCACCCTTGATCACAGTGCAATCGATTACACAAATGACATATATAC
>JAEPRC010000303.1:33581-48792 GCA_016758945.1 Mucor plumbeus
TTTCAATTATATTTAATCTTCAGAAATCTTTTGTAATAAAACTTTAGCTGATTATAATTGTATTTCTACCGCTTTTATTTTTATATTTTTTTATTTTAGTAAACAACTTCGTTATTTACTGCACTGTTAATAAGATTTTTAGTTACATTATTTAAAGAGAAAACAAGATTTTTTTTTCAAATTCAAAATTTGGGACGAGGGCATACTAGTCTTTTTTTGGAGCAAAACGGAGAATATCCTTTTTTTTTTACGTAATTTTGAGAATATCTCTACGAAAAACCAATATTCTTTAAAAAAAAATTAATTGGGCCTGGTGAAGCTCACTGAAGTCTATAACAGGAATAAAAAATAAGTGCTGCTCAATTTAACGAATATCTTAAAACTTACTACAAAAATGTCAAAAAAGAAAAAAAAAAAGAGTCCAGATTTTTTTCATACCTAAATACGTTATAAAGCACTATAAACCAAGTATATTTTAATACTAGAAATTGCTAATATAGCTTGTTTTTTCGTAGTGATATCAGACCCTCAAGTTTTTAATTTTTATTTTTATAGGCGATTCCGTAGTAGGCATAACTATTTATTGCTTAGCGATTTACTTAATATTTATAAAACTTCTACATAACGTCTATAAAGCAAAGTGTACAGTAAATTGATGAAAGGGCTGAGAGGCCAATTGAGTGGACATGAAGGGAAGAATAATTGGGGGATAAGATAAATAAGGTGTAATTGGGAATGGCTATAATCTACCATTAAGAAGTTTTCAATTTTTAATAGTAAAATACGTGTAAAAATCTGAAGCATTAGCATTAAAAATGTTGTATCAGTTGGATATTTTTGGATACTTGTTTTTAAATTGAAATTGAACATCTCAGGTACATTACCATATAATTTTTTCTTGGTGCTATCTTGTGAAATGAAAATTAGATCAGAAATAAAAAGTGATACCCAATTTTTAAGAAAACAATAGAATTTTACGTGCTTTTGAGACTTGAGATATTAATAGATTTAAGAATAAGTAGCATAATTTGCTTTGCATTTTCCAAATAGTTAAGATTCTGAACTCAATTGGTTAGCTAGATGTTTATAACGAATCTCAATGTACAGGTCGTAGCCAAAATAGTAATTTCATGTATTTCATTTGCTTAAAAGGGACTTGAAAAGGCAATTAGTAGCAAATAGAAAGTTATAGTGGCTAAAACCATCTCCTGGCATGGGAAATGGGTCTAAAACTACTGTCTCTCCTCAAATTCTTAGACTTAATATGATTGGAATCGAAATTTAAACAGTTCTTATCATTCAGTCAAAAAATATGCATTACTATCATGTATCTAATTTATTGAAGGGATCAAACCATAAACTATGAAATATTTCTTATACTGAACCTGCCTTAATCGTATCAAAAATGCCAAGTATAATTAAGATAGAAAACTTTAGAGTAAATATCTGTTAACTTTTAATGTTTTAAAAACTTACAAAATGATCTGGGATCTTGGGCTCCATAGCGCTTTCATGAAACACATTTGCATAAATTGCTTAAATTGGGCCTAGCTCTCAAATAATTTATTATACATACATTGATTTAATATAATTGCTTATTGTATTTACTACCAATATTACTGGCATAATTGTTTACTTTAAGCATAAGACTTTTTTGTATACTTTAAGAGTAAATAAAATATATTGAGTTCAGAGTGTACTATAACAATACGAACGATCTTCTTTGTGCAGTATGATCTTCAGGAGAGTTTTTCTTGGAATTTCCGTAGAATTAATATAAATAATTTAATCTAAACTATGACGAATAACTTTATTCATAAGCTACGGTTGAATTGCATGTAATAAATTTTATTTTAACAGGGAGCAGTGTAATATTTGCAGAATTTTATATGGTTATGAGTTACATGGCTGCCGCTTAAACTCAAACAAACAAAATTACTAATTATAGAAGCATTTTCCCATTTGTTATGTATATGTTTCGTACAAAAAAAAACAAACAAAATGATGCTGTTAATCTTTTCATACATAAATTTCAAGGATTTGCTTAATCAAAAATGACGTTACTCATGACACATAGACTTTACCAAACCCCTTTATAGAGAAACTGTAATTTTTCCAAGTTTTTTTCTATTTTGAACGTTGCTGTTTATAGTCCGTATCTCCTGGCGATACGAGTTCCGTTTGAAATGTGGAGCTCCAGGTAAATATTCTCATATCCACGCTTATCTAAAACCACACGGAAATGTGCAATTTGCGACCTGACCAACCTTGTTCTGTTCAATTGAAATCTTGAACGATCTACTCTGTATTTGGTTAGTTGTTCTAGTTTAGTCAACGGTAGATGTTAAATGGTTTATATCAGGATGCTGATTACATGAAAATGAAAAACCTTGAATTTGACATTTGTAGATAAAATATAATCTTACAATAGACTTTATGATCGACATTAATTTTTCTACATGAAAAAATAAGAATTTTGAGGTCTAATATATAAGCTCATATCATGTATATATTATTTTAACATCTCTTTGGATCTTTTTCAGCTCTATTGAGAAATTTAAGTTTTGAAACGAAGCAAAAAGACTATTTATGGAAGGTATGACGAAAAAGCAAGTGAAATCACCGATGGTTTGGCCCAGCATTTATGTGCGTAATTCTTATATAAATAGTTCACATAGTTATATTTTTAGTTATTTTCTCCTTTTTCTTCCTTTCAAAATGTTCCCTAGATCTATTTCTACTCCTTCTCCTCTTCCTGAAGAGAAAACTTCTGCTACTGCTATTAAATATACCAAAAAAGCTAGACATGGCCACGGCCAAGATGTGACAGATGCTCATAACATTCGACAAGTTGCTGGATGTTTACCCATTGATCGTGCCTCAAAAAGATTTCTCTTAATTTCCTCCAGCAAGAATCCCGAAACTTGGGTTATTCCCAAAGGTGGTTGGGAAACTGATGAAACACAAGAACATGCTGCCCTTAGAGAAACTTGGGAAGAAGCCGGTATTAAGGGCCGTATTACTCATCAAATGGGTATTTTTGTAGAGCGTTCCAAGAAAAAGATCAAAGCTCACCATTGGATTTTTGAAATGGAAATTGACGAGATTGTAAAAAAATATCCTGAACGTAAAAGACGTGATCGCCGTTGGTTTACATTCGAAGAAGCTTTGATAGCTACTGGCAATAATCACTACATTAAAGAAGCAATTCGTCTTTCGAGTATTAGTCCTTTATCTCGCCAAACTTTGCCTCGTTCCGATTTTGATGGAAAGTTGAACCTAAATGTTCCCAAGCCATCGAACCAACAAGAACAACAATCGCAACAAAAAATATTGCCTATGGATAGTCCTCCTTCATCAGTTCCTTCAACACCCACAAAAGCAACTACAAACATTGAATCTCTATCCAATCAAGAAAGTGAGAAGTCAACGGATGCTTTTGAAGCTTTAAGAGAGTTAATGGAAAAAGCAGCTGTATCCACTTAAAATATTTTTTATTATATTTATACATAATATTTATAACCTTTTGTAATTTTGTTTTCTTTATTTATATAATTCGATACCATTTTTATATTTCATTGTCTTTTCCTTTTCATCAATTTCATAAATAAACACTATTTAAAGCCATATCTATTCGAATTACCGAGATTACACGGTCTTTGATTTCATTTCACTATAGACCCTTTTAAAATATATTCCTCGAGATAACTCGAGTTTAGCCATCGTTTTAGAAATTACATCCCCTTATATGACAATCTGATGTATCATTTCCTTGTAATATGCTAAAAGACGCTATATCTGACACATATCAATAGAAATGCTCACCTACTGCTATTACAGTATTACGTTTGACCAAATTTAGTAAAATTTATTAAATCGGAGAGTATTTAATATGTCTAAATTTAAACAATGTAAAGAATTATTAGGTTTTGATCACACAACAAGACAGCACATTATATTATATCATGGTTGTCTGTGTTTTATAAATGCACGTTAATATAGTTATTTGCTCATGTGATATGGTTATAGATCCCCTAGTAGTAATTGCAAAAAACACACCAAGTTTGACATTAGTCAAGTGTAACATGGAATAAAAATTTGACAACATTTTAGGATCGACAACATGTGTTTCATGTAGATTTAAACAAAATAAGATATACGGTAAGCTTGCCGTCAATACATATAATAGCGCTTATGTATTGATTATACAATATGAACGTAATGTTTCTTTAGTTATATATTTTTTTATACTGGTAATCACAAAGACAATATTTTTACGCCTCAGAGTTTTTTCCTCATTTTTTTATACAGTAAACAAATTTTGTAACTATTACATTTTGACAGCGGTCTTTCCCTTACCTATTACCCGCATCGTTAATGTAAAAGTGCAAAATGAGATTTTCTCATTAAAAATTATCGTTATAAACTTGTAATCTATTTTTACTTCTGACATGTCAAACATAGCGACCATTCAATGATTTCTGATTTTAAATATCATTAAACCAAAATGTCTCTTTCTCACACAACAACATTGGCCTAATTGAAGAAACAAAAACAATAACAAGTGTATAAATCAAGTAACTTGTTTTTATAGTTTGTTGAATCACACAAAATGCATGCAAATAATACAGTTTTTGGGCATGCAATTCTTCATAAAAAATGTATGCAAAACATTGCTATTTTGGTATCCAAGAAACAGAACTCCATGCAATTAAACCAATATTATTTATAAAGTTTGCTATGGTTTACATGCAGCTTATATACGTACTAGAAATACAGTAAAAAATATATACAGGGGTCTACCGTCTTTCTTTGACGAGATATTTTAAGAAGAGAAATGAAGTAATTAACGTGATAAATACAAATGCAATCAACTTTGATACATCAGACCAGAACGCTTGTCCATTAAATCCGAACCTTGCAAGGATAATTGGCCCAGGGATTTGTATGTCGGCAATGGATTTATCGCGTAAGGTAATATCCTTCAATTCATTTACAATTAATGCTTCGTAGCCATAGTTAAAAAAGCTCAAATGTTGAAGCCAACTAGATATATGGAAATGTTAGATATTAATTATTTGACATTATAAATTACTTGCCTTAACATGGGTGGGATATGATCTTCAATTGTGTGGATTAGCATCGCATTATTTACTCAAATTATAAAAAGTATTCGTACCTTTGTTCAACAGAAATCCTCCAAACAACATCGAAAACAAAATCACCAAATTAGCCAACAAATTTGCAGCCGACAAGTTTTTGAATGCAGTTGCAAAGCAAAGACATAAACCAGCAGCAGCTAAGTTAAACAATACTAAAACAAGCAAGAATTTACCGAAAATGGGCAGCGCAGAATTAAGCCCAATCATATAATAACTGATTGACCCCATTACTAAAGGTGGCAATACTCGGAGAGGTACAATATCAAATAAGACTTTAGCGACAAAATAAGCACTAGGACTATAATATCCATTTTCTCGTTCACGCATGAATAAAATGCGTTCCTTATTAAACATGTCTAAGGCACTAGTTGCTGCAAAGCCCAACAAAGCACACATGAAAAACAAGACACCTAATCGGTTTTGAACACCGGATAAGTCAACATCTACTTGCCAGAATAGACTACCTAACAATATAGCTAAAACAATCGAAAATGCAAAATGCGCGAAAAAGAGAAATGGGTTTCGGTATAAATTGATAAATGTGCGTGATGATAATAGTGTCTATAAATGTGTACAATGTTAGTGGAAAATGCTTCGCGTACAATGAAAAATTCACTATACCAGTTCATGATAGAATTGATGAATAGAAAATGCTGATTGTTCTTGGCCAGGAGCATCAACCCACACTGAATAATCACCAGTATTGGCTGTTGCTCGACCAATACGATTCTCAATTATTTGATATAAATCTGAGGAATAGAATGAATCAACTAAAAAGTGAGCATGATTGGAATCTGCTAATAAATTAACTTCGCCAGAACCTTCTTGTTGTTGTGAGCCATTCCCGAGAGAGTAAGGTGTATGAATTTCTTCTAATGGCTCTACATCGACATCCATTTGACTACGACTGGAAGGTATAGGTGTATTTGATCTAGTAATAGTATCATCGGGCCTTTTCATAGTAAGATCAACTATTTATATACATATTTAGTAATGTAAAAATACTGTAATATCGGATTAATCATACTCAAATAATCAGCGACATTATAATCTATAGGAATGGTAAATCCAAGGTTTTTAAAGTAGTTTGAGCAGGTTTTAGCAGGTCCAAAATAAACTAATTGTCCACTAGCAAGAAGCATAAGAGAATCAAACATTTTAAAAATGTTTGATCTTGGCTGTATGTATACAAAAATATTAATAATAAATATATGGATAGTTTTGCTCATTTCATACCTGATGAATAGTAACAACAATTGTTCTATTTCCTTCGTGGGCTAAGTTTTGTAGACATTCCATTACGACGCCAGCATTATAAGCATCCAAACCACTAGTAGGCTCATCCAAAAACAATAAACTAGGGCTAGTTACTAATTCTTTGCCAATACTGACTCTTCTCTTCTCACCACCACTAATACCTCGTTGTCCAGGCATACCGATTTTACTATCTGCAATTTTAGAAAGGCCTAGCTCTTGAATGACATCTTCCACTCGTTTTTGCTTCACCTTCAATGGAATCTTGCGAGGTAATCTCATTAATGCTGCATATGTCAACGTCTCTCTTACAGTAAGTGTTCCCATCAAACTATCGTCTTGATCCACAAATCCAGTCATGCGTTTAAACTGTCTTCGTGTGGGTAATATGCCATTAATTAAGATTTTTCCACTTATAACACCTCGCTTGTGTTTTCTAGACAAAATATCTAATAAACTAGACTTTCCAGCACCCGAAGGACCCATTACAGCTAGCATTTTTCCTGGTTCAACATAACCACTGATATTGGATAAAATTGACTTTCTGGAAACGGTATAACTTACGTCTGAAAATGTTAAAGCTATTTCAGCAGAAGAGGAATAGTTTAAAATGCTTTCATTATCTTCATCGTCTTCAAGCTCAATCCGTGTGCCAAACATTTTCTTTTGACGGGAAGCAGTAAATTTAGTAATTGCAAATAACAGGATGCATGCAACGAAAATTGCGCCAATAATCATCATTTCTGTGTAACTAGAGAACTCTTGATCCTATACACTACAAGGTAAATAACTTGGTTTAGTAGTCAATGTAAACAAGCACTTACTATAGGAACTGCATCCATAAAGTCTTGTTCATTTGCACATTCACCAGCATCGCAAGCCAATTGAATGTTATCCGGAAATACACTTACTAAAGTCGAATATTCTTGTGTAATTTACACATTAGATCATGTACGACTCCAATATCACATCATATATTTTTTTTACATACCGTTGTACCAGCAATCTTTCCCGTTTTTGCAAAACCATTCAGAAGGTCCTTTTACATTTTTAACTAATTCTGACATATCTAAAACAGCAATTATATATTAATCCAATGTCGTTATATCCTTATTGCTGACAAGCAACTAACCAACTTCTTTTCCACACATAAATGCATCTTTCATGCAACCGCAATTTGCTTTTGCACAATACCCTTGAACATCAGTATCTCCGGAAGCTACATCAATGAAAATAAAAGATATGTAAGGTCAAACTGTTTTTTTTTTGGGTTGCGGGAATATAATATCTTACTTGTTTGTGTACATTCGCTTAATTCACAATAAAATTGTTCCTCGCTATCTTTCCAAAACTGAAATACGCATTCGCTTTTTTCCCATTCACATGATAGCGATACATGCGTATTATCTATCCAAGGTATATCTAATATTCGTGTCAGTTTTACTGTGCTTTATATCTTGATCCTCATCTTACTTGTAGTAGCACACCAAGCATGCAATGATTTAAGTCCAATAGCTGATTTGATACAAGTTGCGTTTAATCCTTTAAACGGTTGACACGATTTATCTTCTTGACATACGTTGCAATTGACACCTCCCCAACTACATTATGTTGTTATTTACTAATTTATCTTGCATATATGTAAATATAGTTACCCAGTATCACATGCACAATCCTCACCTTGTTTTCGCTGTGTTCTATCGTCTTCATAAAGTGACCCACAAAGCGGCTGTGCACAATCCAAATCCCCTAAAATTTACTTAAGTTACTTTTTGCTTTGCCTGTTTGATTCATATTCGTTTACTTTACCCCAACCTATCGGACATACACACGCTCCACTAGGGTCGCAAATACCACCATTTGCGCATGTATTTGTTGGTAGTTGACAGTTAAAACACACTGGACATTCAGGACATTCTTGTTTTTGTCTTTTGTTAAAGTGTGGAAATAAACTGTTTGGGTAGTTTTTCATAATTAGTGATATGGTTTGAGAAAAGCGAGAAAAAGAAGAAAAGGAAAACGCAATGAATGGGGAAATCGCTTTAAAATGATGCGCAAATACATTAAAACTCAACGTGAACTTTTCTGCAAATATCAAAAAACAGTTTATTAGATGAAATTATCATTGTTTTAGATGAAATGAAATTAACGTTTAGACGAAACAAAGTAAAATTTGGAATAAAATTTGGAAGAAGTGAGAATGAGATTTGAGGACAAATGAGAGTAAAATTGGGACAAGCAATGGATTGGTTTAAGATGAATTTTTTAAAAAAAAAGTAGAAAGAGAAGATTTAGTAAAGATATTCCATTTTGATCACAAATAGTTGCTTACCATTAGATATATAAATGATATACCTTGATCCAAGTAAGAGAAGATATGCTGCTTTATATGTGACAAAAATTGTCGAAATATGTCACTGCATCATATGGTATTTTATAATATCTCAATCTTGAATTTAAAGTGGGAATACTGTAGATACGTGATATAGATTTAGACTACCGTGAGACAGGTTAGTTTTACCCTGCTGATGGTATTGGCATCATAACAGCCATTGAATTTCGTACGAGAGAAACCATTCATTCAGACAATTGATACTCGCAGCTGGTTAAATGGCCAATGCAGCGAAACTATCATCTGCTGGATAATGGCTTAACGCCTTTAAGTCAGAATCTATGCTGAAAACAATAATACTGTATTTTGATTATACCAGATGGGTACTAGTAAAATTTTTACTTAGAAACTTCTAATTTTTAAACTAGGCTTGGTAACGGAAAGGTTGCTAGGTATATCTGCTAATGGCAATACTAATACATAAAAATGATAAATCGCATGCAGATGGCATGAAATGTATGGGGGTATTGTAAGTATTAGAGTACATTTTATTGCTATTATGTACTGAGATTCTGAGATTAAGCCTTTGTCATTAGATTTGTTCCTCTACTGAATATCTTCTAATAATAAAGTATAGTTTTTCATACTTTTTTTATTATATAAGCTAAACAATTAAACTCCATAACCTTTACTCGCTTTTCTTTTTAATTGATTAGTTAATTAATTAATAAATAAAAACATATTCGCCTAGCAATGTTTTATCTAGTTCGATTAAAGTTATACTCTACGATTGAAGAGTTTTATTTCGCTCTGATATAATCGAAAACGTTATACTCCATACCTCCAAATGGATTTTTTTTTTTTTTTTTTTTTTGTAGGGAACTGCTCGAACAAAATTTGAACTTTCAAAAAACTAGATTTTTATAGTTTTCAATCCTCAACGCCAGGAACGTGTCTTCTTTTTTATAACCAACCCCATATTAAATATTTTTTATATAGCCCTAGTAGACATTATTAAATAGATATGAGTTAGTCGCATTATGCTTCCTATTCTCAAATTTATATTATATTTCACGAAAAATTCAAAAACTGGCAAAATTTACTGTTTTTCCTTAACTGGGTCACACATTTCAACTCTGATCATCCTTTCCTACTAAATAAGCTAAAAAAAAACTTACATACCAATGTACCTGAGATGTCCAGTTTTAATATAAAAACGAATATCCGAAAATATCCTATTTTTTGCAGTTGGTATAACGTTTTCAGTGCTAATGTTTCAGATTTTTACACGTATTTCACTGCTGAACATTATAAACTTTGAGCTTTCATATCTCTACAAAAAACTAAGCAATCACTGGAACTCTTTAATATAAGGTTTACTTGTTTTTTAATTCTCTATAACAAGTTTTAGTATGAAAAAATTTCAGGCACTTTTTCTTCTTTTTTTTTTTTTTTACTTTGTTTGACATTTTTTACCTCATTATTACTAATTTATCTATAAAGTATAGAAGAAATTGAAAAAAAACTCAGATGTTTAATTTCTATAAAACATAGGCTTTTTTGTAACAATATTTTTATTTTATATTTTCCTGTCTATGCCTTCCTCGCCCCAGATTAACTTTCTTTTATTACCTGTAATTAATAATTTGTAGTAGTATTTTACAAACAGTACAGTGTCTGATGGTATGTTGATTTATAGTCCTGTATATTTATATATAATACAGTTTTTTTGCTGCTTATATGTATCACTCATTGAATTTTTGCTGGTGTCTATTTCAACTATTTTTTGGTACATTTACAATTATTTTATGCTTTAAATTATAATTAAATAATGTATTTATGTGTGTCATGACAAATATCATTCAACCTTCTATCTATATTAAGCATTTCTTTCAGTCAGAGTTATATTTGAGAATTCTTTTGAAATTAATAAATAAACCTGGCACAGATTGGTAGAGACTGCATCTGCTATTTACTTAAATAAAATAACATGTTTCTAGTGAAAGGCTGTATTTACAGTGGCTCCCAAAACTGTCCCAGTGTTTGCTAGTTTTGAGTTTAGCATGATTTTTAGGTACAACGAATATATTTAAGTTACGACATATTTTATATATTTAGGAAGACAAAATAATTTTCTTTTATATAAAGTTAAAAAAAGTGTAAATTTTATTGTCTGTTCGGAGAAATGTCTAATTGTAATAGGTGTAGTAACTGGGACAGTTTTGAGAGCTAAAGATGGAAAAAATATATTCCTATTTAATAGTCCATCCAAAGACCGTTTTTGTGCAAACATTGTTTTATACAATTTGGCATGCTATCTATAACCTTTTGACACTCCTCTTGTTTGATTGTGTTGTACCAAACCTCGGTTATACGCTCCGAAAGATCCAGGATTCCTTTGAGCGCTATTTTATGACTATTAAGCCTCATCTTCAGTAAAATTTACGTATTTTCAATCAAATTTAAGTCATTCAATTGCGGAGATTGATTTATAACCTCATAGTATCGATCCAATGGATATTTACTAACTAAATTTGACATATGCTTTGGGACATTGATATGCCAAAAATGATCTGATCACGAAAAAGGTCTAATTTTGTCCCAGGATAATTGATATTCCGCTTCAAAATTTCTTCTAAAAAATTTTTATGCAAATTTCAATTTATAATATCTTCAATTTTGCATACAGTATTTACACCTGAAATTCAGACGTTTTTATTATTTTTTCAGACAAAATGAGATTAAAATTTAGATTTTTCTGGGTTTTATTCGGACAAAATAAAAATAAAATTCAGACGATTTTATTTATTTTTTCAGACGAAATGAGAGTTAGGATTTAGATGTTTTGACTTTTTTTTTGAACGAAACTTTTCTTCTTTAAACACTGCCTTCAATATCTTTTCTTTTTTAAAAATGGACTTCATACAATACAATCCTGCAAATGAACCTCTTCTTGCTGATGAAGACAGTTCGGACGAGATGGATATAGAAAATATTGCTCATGAATATGGCAATATTGAAACTCTTATTGATTTTGATACCGCTGAACAGATCAGGGTTACCAGAATGGAGGATGTTATTGAAGATATTACTTTGGATATACAGGCTCTAGATGTCTCTAAGAAGACCCAAGCATACAAAAAATACAATGCTGATCAAATCGAACGTTTTATCCGCATCATGCAAGAGGAAGGCCTGTCTGTGCCAAAAGCCGCAGAAGTTTGTGGAATTCCACGTAGTTCAGCATATCAACTTCGAAACGAATTTAATGCTGGAAATGGAACGGTTTTACCAGGAAACCTACCAAAGAGACGTAATTCACCCCCAAAAAAGTTTTTTCCTGAGCATTCAGCTTTTTTGATAAAATTATTCGATGAAAATCCATCTATTGTCCTCGAACAAGCTAAAGAAAAACTAGAGCAAAACTTTGAGGGCTTTTCCATCTCACTTACTGGGCTCCATAAGCATATTCGAGAAAAATGTGCACTGTCATTAAAGCAGGCATCAAAATATACTATTGAGAGAGATGCACCAAGAACAATTGATTTACGTTATGATATTATTAATAAATGGAAAGAAGCAGGCGTAGATCAAAGAAATTGTGTTTTCATTGACGAAGCAGGTTTTAACTCTCAATTGATAAGATCTCGTGCTTGGTCCAAGGTTGGAACACCAGCAAAAGTATCAGTCAATACTCAAAAGGGCGTAAATATCAGCATTATTGGATGCATTGCTCCGTTTGGCACTGTTGATTTTTCAAAAGTTGAACCTTTGAAAAAGACAGATGCTGCTAAAATAGAAAAGGAATTTCATTCAGAGTCAAATTCAAAGAAAAGAAAGGCCTTGACACAAGAAGCAACCAAGCCGAAACCATTGAGGAAGGGAACAACAGCTTATCATATTGTCAAATTTATGGAATCTGTGTTGAACATATTGGATAAGCATGATAAGAAAGGTATGTTCATTGTTCATTGTGATGGATAATTGTAGAATACATCATTCTCGTTTTGTAGTGGATTTGATACATTCTAGTGGGTATAAGCCTTTGTTCATGCCACCATATTCCCCGTTTTTGAATCCTATTGAGGAGTGCTGGTCTAAAATTAAGCAAAATATCCGACGAAACCCTTTAAAAAAGGGAGACGAACTCACGCCTCGTATAGCTGAAGCCTGCAAAACAGTAACTGTGGAATACTGTCAAGGCTGGATAAGACATGCAGAAACTTATTGGGACAGGTACTTGAACAAAGAGATTGGCTTAAAGTAAAAAATCTGAAGTTTCATTTCATTTCGTCTAAAAACAAAACAAAAACATCTAAATCCTAACTCTCATTTCGTCTGAAAAAATAAATAAAATCGTCTGAATTTTATTTTTATTTTGTCCGAATAAAACCCAGAAAAATCTAAATTTTAATCTCATTTTGTCTGAAAAAATAATAAAAACGTCTGAATTTCAAGTGTGAATACTGTAACCGACCAACTCCAGCATACGTAGCGGTACTCCAAAGCATGACAATCTCACTGCCACTTTCAGCCGCTATATCCACAAGGTTAGGTTTCAAGCTCTCATTGTCTCTAATTCAAATCTAGCTTTTACAAACTGAGTTAAATCAATTACTATTGGTCTTATCTTGTTAAACTACTCTTTTTTGATCATCGGAAATCCAATTAGTGAGTTAAATGCATTAATTTAAAGGCTTCTTGGTATTAGGCCTAGACAACGGAAAATTTTATTCTTAATAATCGCACCTAAATACCCCCTACGGAGTGCTTTTCGAAGAATCTTTTGGCTCAATTTAGCTCCGACACCGGTTTCAAGCATTTTAAGTATATTACCAACATTATTGACTGCGTTTTTGTTGCTTAGTGAACGCAAAAACTTTCATCACTCTTAGAAAGCAATTTAAGTGAACCTCCTTTAGACGCATTCAGACTTGTGCAGCATCGGTTTTTAATTATTTTCACAATAAATTTACTAAAGCACATTATCTCCGCAACAAAAAACATTAATTTATCGTTGTTTAAAAGACAGATGACACTCTTTTCATTATTGACTTGGAGTTTTTTCTTGCTAACTTTCAATAGGCCTAAGCACGAAAATCAGTATATAAAAAAAAATTTTTTTTACTCTTTTTATTGAATTAAGGGTTTGTATATTAATTGTCAAAAATTTAGAATAATAACCCAAGTTGTACTTATATAATCACTGATCTTGTAAAAATCAATAATACCTCTCAAAACTGTCCCAATGCACATGTTGTCGCAGATCAGATATAAATTCAGATAACGAACAAAATTCTAATTTTTTTAATTTGACATAAAAGAAAACTATTTAATCTTTCGAAATACATAGAATCCTTCGTAATTTAAATATATTTGTAGTACTTAAAAAGCATGCTGAACTCAAAACTAGCAAACACTGGCACAGTTCACTATGTAGGAAATGTGTGAAGTTTACGTACGCCATTGCAATTATTAGCAGTCCGCGTGCAATAATCATGCGAAAATCTCAATAAACTGCATTTTCCGCAAAAAAATCAGTTACTGAAATTGCAAGACTCTGATTTTTACGCATATTTTATGAGATATTTGCAGTTGCCTGCATAAAATACAAAGTAGAATTATTACCCTTAATAATAAACCTTGCCTGTTTGGCTTTATGCTTTTTCATTGTATAGACAAGATGGTATGTAGTAATTTTGTTTTATTGAAATTACAAAATTTGATTTTTTGAATTTTTCGAAGATCAGATAACGCTCAACGATGTCTAATAGACATATGGATGTCTTAAAATGTCTAATTAGATGGTTAAATACCACAAAAATATTTATTAACTCGTTAAAAACGAAAAAGTACAATTTTCCAGTTTCAGATGAAAAAAAAAATTACTCTTTTTTCCGCAATTGTAAAGCTGAAAAATCGAAATATACAACTATTTTGAAGCTACAAGCTATGCTGCAGTACGTAAAAGTGTTATAGTAGTCCTGTTTAGCTGTCACGATGTCACGATGCTTTGAATAAATTTTTTATTTTAGTTCAAACCTTCTATTTTGTATATCTTTATAGGTTATAATACACTATTTGATTTTTTATATAGATTGAAATCATTAACAAATAGATATTTACAAACTCATTTAATTTAAATAGTCGAATTTATGAGCATAGATATATCAAGGTTTATATATTGAAAAAGAACTACTAAGAATTTGACCAGAACACGGGTTTTTCTTTACTATATATTAATGGTTTGTGGTATTCTAGGTGATCTTGTTTTAATGATACTAAAATTTTCAGTTTTTGTAGATAAATTTTTGATAACAAATAGCAAGAGCTATGAAACCAACGACAATTGCTATTTTAATTGACAACACAATTTGAATTTCAACTATATGAATTATAACTAAAAATGGGTTAAATCGAGATTGGATTTGGGTTGATGAACGTTGGCATTATTAGAAAATGA
>JAEPRC010000304.1:0-48706 GCA_016758945.1 Mucor plumbeus
CGATACATCCAGAGGATGTATTTATATACTTTCATTATAACTAATACTAGATTTAATATCTTAAGGATATGCTGTGGAACAACGTGGAGAACATGATGTAGATCATGTGAACACACTTTAATCTACTGTAATGCCGATTATAGACTGGAACATTGGATGTGCGACCTTAATATAGATATTGACACAACATCTACTACAAAAAATGTCAAAAAAGGTACAGTAAAAGGGCGGGGGTTAATTTTATAAAAAAAAAAAAAGCTTAAAAGGGACACTGTTTAAATCCTTCTTTATTAAATTATGGGCAATCTACAATAGAATGCTATTTCTACTTCTCTATTTATACTATTTGGTTATCTATACTATTCGGCAGTTGTTTTATCAACTGTCAGTTATTCCGTAATTTTGAATATTTTGTTGAGTTGTTGGGTTCTTGATTTTCTTAATCCAGAACGGCCTTTTAATTTGCTTTTGACAACAGATTGTCAAACATGCGTTCAGAACAGCCCTTACTTGTTCTTGATTCGCATGTATTTTAGGCTTTTTTTACTTCTTCGGATACAACACATTATGAATACCCTTAGTATCTTTGATATTTTAGAATACCCTTGATTGTTTATAATTTATAATATATTCATAATCTCTTATTTGGATTGCATGGCATGGTTTCAAATGAGATGGCTTTTAATTTATTATGTGGTGAAATATTACCTAGTTCAGCACAAAAGGGAAAAAGAAAAAAAGTGTCCAAAACTTTTTTATACTTCAATATATTATAAAGAACTTTAAAACAAGTAGTTTTTATTACCTAAATATACTAGCATAACTTAATTGTTTGTAGAGATATGAGGGCTCAAAGTTTTTAACTTTTACTAGTAAAATACGTGCTAGATTTGAAATATTAGCAACGAAAAACCTTATACCGACCAACTGCAAAAAATAGGAAATTTTTGAATACATGTTTTGGATTAAAGTTGGACATCTCAGGTACATTGGCATATAATTTGTTCTTGACGTTATTTTGTGGGAAAAAAAGTAAATTAGGGGTGGAAAGTAAGACTCGGTTTTTAAGGAAAAAGCAGTAGTAAATTTTAGGTACTTTTGAAGCTTTTGTAAAACATAAAATAAATCTAGAGTTAAGTAGCAAAACATAACTAACTCGTATCTATTTAACATCGTTTAGGGTATATATAGAAAGTGGTTAGTATAAGGTTAATTATAGAAAGCAGAGCAATTTTTTGACATTGAAGTTTGAAAGCTATGAAATTTCAGTTTTTTGAAAATTGAAATTTTGCTCTAGCAGGTATCTACAAAACAAAGTACAAAATCCATTTTAGCATATGCAGTGTAACCTTTTAAGTATATACAGTCGAACCTCAGTTTAAAATCCCTCAATATAACGGAAATCTCGATAAAAACGAGGTTTTGGTATCTACCGAAGGCTGTTGGACACATTTTGCAGCTTAAAATCCCGTATTTCGGATTTATATTTAGGGAAACTTTTTCTCTCCACATGTCCCTTATTTTATTATAATATTATTGATCCCAAAATTAAAAAAAGAACAGTTTTAGGTACGAAATTCTTCTACTACTAGATGTAGATACTGAAAATGCTTTTTAATCTTTTGAGAAAAATTCATTTAATGTAATTCGATTACATCTGCTTTCTATTCCAAGTTTTTTTTTTTATATCGTAAGTAGAAATCTACCATATCTTTAAGTATTTTCAAATCTTCATCATTTGTAGCAACAAAGCTTGAAGTAACATAACCTAAACGTGCTAGGATTTTTCTTCATTTACCAAATAACATCATTTGTTTTCTCCATATCATCAATTACATCATTACCATCATGGATTAAGGATGTGGTGTGATTATCTAAGATGCCTTCATTCCTTTCTTAAAATTGAAGTTGATCTGTATTTTAAAATTGATTTAATAAGGGAGGCCCTCGATATAAGGGACTTTTTAAAAGAAACCACGGGCTCCCTTAAATTGAGGTTCGACTGTAGTACCATCAAGTTGCGTAAATCTATATCGAAAATACAACTTAATGGTATGTCAAAAAAGTATATTGATTTAACTTTACATTGTTTAAATTTTCGGTCAATATCTAAGATATTCTCATATGAGCGCATCGATGACCTTATGAGCCTATTGACCAACTCATTTGAGCATATCCATGTGGTCTGAGAGCATACAGGAGGTCAGTGAAATATCAAAAGAATCTTTAAGAATAATCTTGCCAAAATATTACACTTTTATTAACGATACATCCAAAGGATGTATTTATACACACTCATTATTATAACTATTACGAGGGTTTTACTATCTAAGAATATGATGTAGATCAATACAGATGCATTGATCTACTATAACACCAATTATAGACTGAGACCTTGGATGTGAGACCTATGATGTATCTTGACATAACAGTCAGAATGTGTATGTTAAAATACTTTTTACAACGTTGCCCTAAAAGTTGCACCAGAAAACCCCTTCAAAAACCAAATTTATCACATATCAGGCTCAAATTACGGGATCTGAATTATCAAACTCCGTTTTATGCGGACTGTACCTTAAAATACCAAAAAAATTACCACAAACTTTAGTTTTTAGTTGATAACTCTTGCAATTTTGAAGTAATCTTGAAAAGCAATATTTTAAAACAGATATATAAGAAATAAAAATGATTCTAGCAAAAATCTCAATCTAGCTCATACATTATTTATAAAGCTATTTCCATTAAACGCATACAAAACGCAGCTTTGACGGACTATAACTCGAGATAGCAACCGTTTAAACATACACTTTATTAGCCAAAAATGATTCTTTTATTTAGTTTTATCATACTTTACCATAAAATCAATTTCGAAAAATCATGAATTTTTCCCTTGTATACCCTCGTCCAAAATTTGACTTTTTCGAAGAAAGCTAATAACTCTATGAAAAATGGCGCTGGAGCGACAAATAATAGCTCAAATAATAGGAATTTTTTTGTTTGTTTTGTTTGTAACACTAAATATATGTTTTTACTACAAAAGTATTTTCAAAATCAATAAAAACTGGTTTTTATGTTTTTGCTTTTTTTGCAAAATTTTTGGTGATGAACGTTTTCAGTAAATATACCATTAGATACAAAGTCAAATTTTATGTTGAGGTTACTTAATAAAGCTAGCCAGGTTACTATACATGTTTGCTATCAATTTTGCATTTTAAAAAGTTAGGATAGTTTTTATCCAATTTTTTCATCATCAGAAAATTTCGGATTTAAAATGCCGCCACGCCTGAGATATATGAAAGTTCAAAAATAATTCGCCGAAGTCATTATTTTTTTTGGCAATGCAATGGTATGTAGGGGTTGTTTAAATGAGAAAATATAGTACTGTAGTTGAATTGCCACAAGATTTAAGATAAATATTGTTGCAAGAAAAAGTGTATAATTTAATAAAGGAACTGGTTAAATTAAATCACACACAAAAACTAAAGAACTTTATTATAAGATGGAAAGCATCTCTTTTATATCCAAACTTCTTTAATTAAGACTAATCTAAATAAGTACATATTTATATATCCAATCAAACCTATGTGATACCATAATTCCATATTGCACGATATTAACTGAGCCTTATAACATATTACACAGCAATACAGAATATGTCCTATTAAACTGTGCCATAATCTTAACCAGGGTAACTACACAGAACTGTGGATGCAACAGTAGTTGCAAATGGAACAACTCATCATTGTAAATTGAAGCAGGGTGGTAAAAAAATTTTGTTCAATTTAAATACTTTAATTGGATTTACAAAAGTTTCTTGTATATTTATGAGGAATAAGGAATTACATTATGTATTAAATTCAAGGAGAACAAATTCTTTGAACATCTTGTTATTTGTGGTTTTTATCATTTTAATCATGTAATATGTTGCATGGCAACGGTGAATTTCATTAAGTTCACACAATGACATTTTTTACCTCTCTCAAGTATTAGACTAAATACAAATATACTACAATCCAAAAGAAAGTTAACATTTTCTCAAATTGTTAATGTGTATATGTATTATAATAATGAAACAAACTTTGCCACGCCTTTTTACAAACGGGATTGCTTCCATATGTATGACAGTGGCAAACACTTTACAATGATAACATGTTAACATGTTACGCGAATTAATTTTAATAGTTAGGCTATATTAATATTAGGTAAAGTTGCATTGAAAACAAAGACGATAATAGTAATTTTATTGATTGTAATTAACAAATCATTTTCATTCTGTAAGTACAATATGTGAAAGGGACAAAAAAAAAGGGATAAAGGTGTAAGGTAAACTTTAATTGAGTGAGATGTTTGCTACGTGCATAATAGACAATTTATTTTTTGGCTTGGTGATATGAAGTTGTATTTAGATATACAGTCAAATCTCGATATTAAGGTCCCTCAATATAACGGAAGCCTGGATATAAACGAGGTTTTGGTATCTACCGAAGGCTGTTGGACACATTTTGCAGCTTAAAATCCCGTATTTCGGATTTATATTTAGGGAAACTTTTTCTCTCCACATGTCCCTTATTTTATTATAATATTATTGATCCCAAAATTAAAAAAAGAACAGTTTTAGGTACGAAATTCTTCTACTACTAGATGTAGATACTGAAAATGCTTTTTAATCTTTTGAGAAAAATCCATTTAATGTAATTCAATTACATCTGCTTTCTATTCCAAGTTTTTTTTTTATATCGTAAGTAGAAATCTACCATATCTTTAAGTATTTTCAAATCTTCATCATTTGTAGCAACAAAGCTTGAAGTAACATAACCTAAACGTGCTAGGATTTTTCTTCATTTACCAAATAACATCGTTTGTTTCCTCCATATCATCAATTACATCATTACCATCATGGATTAAGGATGTGGTGTGATTATCTAAGATGCCTTCATTCCTTTCTTAAAATTGAAGTTGATCTGTATTTTAAAATTGATTTAATAAGGGAGGCCCTCGATATAAGGGACTTTTTAAAAGAAACCACGGGCTCCCTTAAATTGAGGTTCGACTGTACAGTGTTGATAATGTTTTGCAAATCAAATAATAAAATTTGGAAAGTGAATATATTACTTTACAATTAGTTAGAAAGAAAAGCAATTAAAAACTATGGATTGTAACTGTTTAGCTTCTACAATAAAAAAAATATAAAAAAATATCTTTTCTTATATTAGAAGATGTTCCATAAAGGAACAAATTCAATGACAAAGGTTTAATCTCAGTACATCGTAGCAACAAAGGCTACTCTAGTGCTTATAATACCCCATTCATTTCATATCTTTTGCATGCGATTTATTATTTTGATGTATTAGTATTATCATTAGAATTATAGTATAAATCTTTATAAAATTTACATTTTTAGTATAGTGTGGCTAGTTTTGCAGTACAAACATTTGCGTTTTAACGACACAGAATTTGATTCTCATTAGTTAAAGTTTGCCTCTTGTTTAGTTTGTGGTGTTTCTAGATATTTTTTCTCCTGTCAAGTATAACTGGCTGAATGAAAAAATAGCCTTAACACATGTATTTATCTGCTTTTTTTATCACAAATCAGAATCACTGCCTTTTATAAGGCTACGCGCTCAATAAGGCTGAAACTCCACTCCAAAAAGTTAGCTTTATATAGCGTAACTATTGTAGGGAAGATCATTTTATTTTTACATTTCGCAATTTGGTACATGATATAATTTGCGATAGATGAAAATAAATACTAGTAATTACATTAAATAATACATGGTTGTATAATATTTAGTATGTATTAACTTCTTAGATATCAATTAAGTATTGTACATCCCATTCACAAGTAATCGCGTTTTTTGTACTCTTCTTTTTTTTTTCCGTATCATAATTTACAACAAATGATAATGTCCAAACCTTTAGTTTTAAATAAGATTTAAGCACATAGAGTTAGATGTAGAGTATGAAATCCTTGAAAAACAGTTTATTTTTTGCAAGCATTATTTACTTATAAAAGAGGCCGCAGCTGACATGCAAGGACCGTAAAAAAAAAAAATTGGCTACTAGAGCAAGAAATATTGCAAATGTAGGCTTTATAAAGAAGACAAATAGATGATGGCACGTATAATGTAAAGTATATTACGGGTATTATTCCTATTTAACTAAATACTGATCTCAATTTTATAAATTTCCTTTCTCATTTTACCTCCATTTTATCTTTATTGTATCCTAACTTTATTTCCCACTGTATCCCAATTTTATTCTCACTTCATCCCGGAATTTTACTTATTTTGTCCAAACTTAAAGTAGAAAAACTGGGAGTATGTTCAAATTCGAGCTTCTACTTGATTTAATAAATGAATGATATTTCCCATGCTCTCGTAGTCAATAAGGCTAAGATCTATCTGTTTACAAAACCTTATAAATTATATAGATGATCACTCATACTATAGCCTTATATTACGCATAAATGAAGAACAGTGAGATTAAAATATTTGATAAGTAATCAAGAAAGCTCAGAAATAAATGGGATGTATATAGCTTATATCGTTATTTTTATGTAATAAAATGGTATTTTATTGAATGTGCTTTAGGAAATTTAAATCTTTCTTATTGAACATCTTATTATCAGATAGATAAATATTTTTTGATCTATACAACTTTTTCTTTATTTGTTGTTGTACAGAAGCATTTTGGTTATTACGTTTTACCGAATTTCTCAGGGCAACATTTAAAGAAGGTGTTTAGTTGGTTGGAGCTTTTTGGAGCGCAATTATTATCATGTGAGCCTGTGAATGCCTCCAAGACACTGATAGTTGACACTTTTTCTGACTAAGTTATAAAAGGATATTATTCTGCAATTGAAAAAAAAAAAAGCCAAATGCCTATCATCATCCATTTTCACGTATCACATCGACCAACCGGCTTGATGCGATATCTTTGAATTGTAACATGAAACCATCATAAAACCAAAAAGTATACTAGTTTTTTACAGACAAGATAAGCGTGTTTTTATCTTTGTATTGCTATCAAATTTTTTTTTTCGATACTGTAATTTGTAATTTCAAATAAAAGTTCATTTTTTATTATGTGAATACATTGCATAAACCTTAAACTAACCGCCATCACGTATGTATTTGTAATGAGTTGAGGGATGAGAAAAAGTGTAAAATAAAGTAATCTAGTAACTTAGCATGTAAAAAAAAAAAAAAGAAATAAGTGTTATTTTCTCATATGCTATTTTGATGATAATCTACCCAAAAAAAAGTGTGTAATTATACTTTTATATTCCTAATCAATGAAAAATTATTGATAAGTATTTATTATACTAGGTTATATGTAATAGAATTAGAAGAAAACCTTAAATCACCTATAATAATCAAATAAAATTGCCGTTTGTGTGAAATTTGATATTTATTATCTCTGATAACAGAATTTTAATACAAAATCTGTGATTGTGTAACACAAAATTCAAAATTTATATATAAATACAAATAAACAAATGACATTAATAGATCTGCATTTTTTACTACATTTTGCATTAATTTTTATATATTGTTACTTTTTAGAAGAAATGGAAAAAAAACCTTCCAGCTTTGTGTCTAAAGATGAATTCCAAACAGAGGAGCAGGTTCCCTTTGTCAAATCAGAGGCTGAAGTCAAGTTTGTCAAGAAAATGAATATGAGATTCATCCCTTTTGTATGCGTAATATTATTCCTTCAGGTAAATCTAATCTATCTAAAAAAAAAATGATGATTAAATACTAAAATAAATCTTCCTCATTAGTTTATTGATAAAGGAACTTTGTCTACCGTTGCTCTTATTCCTCAATTCTTTATAGACACAGGCATTGACAGAGACCAATATGCCTGGATCAACTCTATTTTCTATCTTGGCTATCTTTGTATGCAATTACCAAATAACTACTTGATGCAAAAATTTCCTATTTCTAAATATATTGGAACAATGCTTGTTATATGGGGCGCTGTTCTATTTTGTATATGTTTTGCTCAAGACTTTGCTCAGCTTGCTGGTCTTCGCTTCTTGTTGGGTTTCTTTGAAGCAACCACATACCCAGCCATGTTTTTGTTAATTGCTACCATGTACAGAAGATCAGAACAAGTTGTGTGGTTTGGTATTATGTTTGTAAGTAACAGTGTATCTACTATCATAGGTAGTGCTGCAGCTGTGGGCATTTTGAAAATGCCTACAGTTGGTTTCTTTTCTCCATGGAAATGGGCAATGGTAGTATATGGCTCGTTAACCATGGGAGCTGGCATTGTCTATTTCTTCTTTATGCCAGATAGGCCAGACTCTCGTTGGTTTAATTTGACCGAAGAAGAAAAACTAATCGTTGAGGACCGCGCAAGAGATAATGCAGTAGTTCCTAACCGCAAGATCAAAATAGATCAAATTAAAGAAGCACTCAAAGAGCCGAGATTGTATTGCTATTGTTTGATTTCCATGTTTGTTAACTTTCAAAATGGTGCATTAACAACTTTCAGCACTATTATTATCTCTGATCTTGGATTTTCTAGCACAGATGCAATCTTATTGACAATGCCGTCTGCAGTTGCTATTATTACGATGATTGGTAGCACTACATATCTTAGTAAAAAATACTCTGAGGTTATATATGTTGCCATGGGCTCCTGTGTCGTATCCTTGATTGGTTTGGCATTATTAGCTGCTATTCCCTCTGGTGGGGCCAAATTGATGGGCATCTACCTTAGTGGCGCTTGTACTCCTACGGTAAGGCGTTATAACATTATTATACTGCTCAAATGACTAAATATTTATATTATAGTATGTCTTGTTACAAGCATCAATTGCAAGTAATGTCTCTGGTTATACTAAAAAGATTTTCTACACTGGTGGCAATTTAGTATTTTACACAATTGGTAATTTTATTGGTCCTCTTCTGTTGCGTAATAAGGAGGCACCTCGGTATCTCACCGGTATGGGAGTATACATTGCTGCTAATGTACTGACTATTATTCTCTTTGCTTATGTGCGTCTGGTTTACGTCAAGGAAAATAAGAAGCGTCATTTAGATAAAAATATGAACATTGCTGCCTTACCTGATGACCTCGAAGACGTTACTGATCTTCAAAATGAACACTTTGTTTATCGCACTTAGCATAATAATACCCCTTATTTTTTAAATTTAAATCTTATATCTACATGACAATAAACAATAACCAAATAATGTGTAAATTAATATTATAAACCTAAAGAAGCTTTAATATATATCTCATAATGAAAATAGATAGGTACTCCTAAATCCATATTCACATTCTTTTTGGTGGATAAGCTGCAGAGACATTTAGTAATGGAGATATAGATTAATTGAACAGGGGCAAGAAAGCAATATGACCTTTTCACATACGCTTTTCTCCTAAAAGATACTGAAAAAGCGGCATTGTTCATCAAGATTCTCGACCATTCATACCACTAATAATAGAAGCTGGGTATAGTTTTAGAATGAAACTTCTCTATTTGGTATGATGAGCTAAAGGTAAAAGTTAGTAGATTTACTAGCTAGAAGGGAATGCTTAGATATGCAAAAAACTATTTTTTGCTGATTATGCACTTTTAATCGCTCATTAACTGTACTAAAAAAAAGTATATAATATTATACTACATACAATAGACCTTCATTACCAGAATTGTGCACTTTTTGCCAGTGGTCTATTACTTAGCTTCATGTTTTTGTAGCAAACCACAATGGAATTGAGGTGTGAAAATAAAGAATCATAGCAGCCATATTTTAAAATTTCAAAGAAAAAAAATAGACTTTTAAAGGGTTTTTTTGGTCTGTATTTGTCAAGTAGCTTACTGAATAAATCTATGTAAATTATAATGCTATACGTTTTAGCATTTTTATTTTCTGATACGAGATTGTTCTTTAATTTTATTAAAATATGTTTTCGATTTTTCTCGAAAATATCCAAAAAAAAATTCAGTTTGACACCCAAACAAATACTCCCATCGCAAAGATAGCGTTATTTCAGTCGTATACTTTTGATTATTATCATAATAAAGTCTCAATTTTCACTTCAAGAACCAATTGTTTTTTTTTTTTTGAAAAAAAAAAAATTGAAATTTCAGATGAGGTATGGTAAATAACAAAAAAAAAAAAAAAAAAAAAAAAAAAAAAAAAAAAAAAAAAAAAAACGAAGTGTGATACTTTAGTAAACCTGCTAAACATTAACATCCGTTTGGAATACGTTTGAGCGCTAGATATAGCCGCAAACTATAAAAATGAAGCACCCAATAACAAATATAGGCCAATTTTGCTAAATTAGCAAATTTATATGTGTATTTGCCAGGTTTACTTTCATTTATAAATTTGTTTCTAAGATTTTTTGGCACACTGTATTTAAGAACTTCAAATACAAAATGGTTTGTCTGCCAAAAATATCGTATTTTAAGCTAAATAACCTTTATTGATTGAATTAAATTTTATGCTTAAATCTAATAACGTCTATCTCAAGCAGCTGGATTGGTTGTTTAGTATTAAAAATTCTGCTGCTTTCACTTAAAGCAGCTTCAAAAGTCAATAGTCTAAAAGGTTTTTCTAGTAATATAGGACTCTTCTGTGAATTAGAAACCTTAACTTACGAGAAAGCAGTGTTTAGATAAGACTACTGCAGTAGCATTTGGCTTTAAAATCAGGATGGAAAAGTTAACTCAATATAGTAGTGAGGCGTCGGCAAGCTAGCCACCACCCACTAATTTCCATAATCAAAAATGCATAGCATTTTATTTAGTTTCTCATGACTCTTTCATAAATTCTCTTTTTTTTATTTCTTTTTCAGTCTATTCAAAATGCCTGTTTTCAATGAGAGAACATTCAAAAAGACGATACCAACATCTTTATTGGTATTTTTTATAGTATTGGTGAATTTAGTTATGCTATTTCATTATGTACCCAACAATGATTCCCGTTTGGAACCACCAGTACAAACCAATCGATCAAAGTTACCGCCTTATAACCCTCCATCTTATGGATTGAAAATTGTTCGACCAAAGGAAAAGAAATATTTCAGTCAAATTATTGAAGATTTTCTCGACTCATTGAAATCAACGATGAAGGACAAAGATCTTTACACTTTATTACAGAATTGTCTCCCAAATACACTAGATACCACTGTGGAGTGGGTGAGTACTGATTCAAAAGACCCACGAACTTTTTTAATTACAGGGGATAGTATGTAATGTAATTTTATGTTTTTTTTTTTATTATTATTATGGATTTTATTAATTCGACATTGCTATATTAGTTCCTGCCATGTGGATACGTGATTCAACAAATCAAATCACACCTTATTTAAGATTTGTAAATCAAGACCAAGATTTAAAAGATCTTGTTTTCGGTGTAATTCAGGTTCAAGCAAGCTACTTACATTATGATCCGTATGCTAATGCTTTTCTGAGACCTTGGTTTGCTCCTAAAAAAGAAGGACAAGGAAAGGGTTCAACTTCAGATCGTGTAGTACCACCATATGATCCAGAAATTGTATGGGAATCCAAGGTAAAAGCATTGTATATAGTATTCATAAAACATTCTGACTCGTAAGCGTACAGTATGAATTGGATTCCATTGGTCATTTCTTTCAATTAACAAATGACTATATTGAAGCAACAGGGGATATTGAAAGAGTAATTACATCAAAAGATTGGTTAAAATCAATTCCGCGTATATTTCAGGTTTTGGGGGATCAAATGCAAGACACATGGCCTTCAAAGCAACTCAGATTATACAAACCAAGCACTTCATCTTCTGTAAAAGATCCTGAACCAGTATCATTAAAAGATGGCTATAGATTTAGAAGATATACAGATAGGCCAACCGAGACATTAGGTGAATTCGGTATTGGTGGTATCACGAGAAAGTGTGGGTTAATCAGAAGTGCTTTTAGACCAAGTGATGACTCTACAACATTCCCATATCTGGTAAGCCTTGTTTATATATGATATTTGTATAGTACAGATAATTCTGATTCTACACAAAACAGATTCCATCAAATGCTCAACTATCAGTACAGCTCATTAAGCTTAGTCAACATATTCAATTGTATCTACACTCTACAAATTTTAAAGATAATGAAAACTATAAAATACAAAATGAAATCTGGATAAACTCAAGGGAATTGGGAAATACAATTCGCAAGGCAATTTATGAACATGCAGTGGTTTCACATCCAGTTTTTGGTCAAATCTTTGCATTTGAAGTAGATTGTTTTGGATCACAATTAATGATGGATGATGCCAATACACCTTCCTTGTTAAGTTTGCCTGTTCTTGGATTTGTTGATAAGAATGACACTATTTATCAAAATACAAGAAATTTTGTGTTATCTGAATGGAACCCTTGGTATTTTCAAGGCAGTTTTGCACAAGGAATAGGTGGACCACATACAGGACAAAATATGGTATGGCCTATGAGTATATTAATGCAAATTCAAACATCTTCATCCGAGAAAGAAATTCGAAATTTAATTGATGTTTTAAAGCGAATGGCCAAAAAGACGGGTAGTTTAATGTGTGAATCATTCAATGTCAATAATCCCAGTCGTTTCACTCGACCTTGGTTTAGTTGGGCAAATGGTTTAGCTGGTACTACAATACTGAAAGTGATTGAAGAATTTCCTCATTTGGCTTAATTTTTTATGTTTCTTTTTTTTTCAATTTTTTTTTTTTTTTTTTTTTTTTTTCATTTATAAAATATGTTTACTTCAAGGAATTCAACTTATAATAAACTACCATTCTATAAATCATATTCAAGAAAATCACCAAAACAAAAACAGAAATTATTCTGGAAAATATCTATTATTACTATCATTTTCTTGTTTTTCCTTAGTCGATGGCATTCTTCAACTAAAATAAAATCAACAACAAAAGTAGAAACAACATCAAACGAAAATATACCAAAAAATACAAATAATTTAGAAGTTTTTCTCTCTCCACCTGCTTCTTCAAATGCAAAAGATTTTAAAGAATTAACAATAGCTCGCGAAACAAAGTTAACCACTGTTGGAGCAGCTATACCAAAAATTGTTCATTTCGTATATGGTCTTCGAGATCCAAATCCAACACTCGATTTGATTCACTACACTGCAATCAAAGCTGCTCATGATGTATTAAAGCCTGATAAAATTATGTTCCACTACCATTATATGCCTGTAGGTGATAATTTCGAAAGAGCTCGACCCTTGTTGACATTGAACAAAGTACCATTGGTAGAGAAAGTGTTTGATCGTCCAGTAAGCCACTATGCACATCGTGCAGATGTGGTTCGTTTACAAGTTCTGGAAGAATTCGGTGGTATATATCTTGATCTTGATTTAATTTCAGTAAAACCTGTAGATCATTTACTTGATCGTGAATTTATTATGGCCCAAGAAGGCGTTGGTAAGTCATTCACATTTAAAAAATAGAACTGATTTTTATCTAATATATATATATATATATATATTTAAAAAAAATCAATAGATGGCTCGGTTGGGTTATGTAATGCTATGATCATGGCAAGGCCTCATTCTCGTTTTATTCAACGTTGGTTTGCAACTTATGCATTGTTTGACAGCGCCGAATGGAATTATCATTCAGTCATTTTACCTGGAAAATTAGCACCTTTTTTTCGCAAAGAAATCACAGTGCTGAACCATACAGCTTTCTTTTGGCCATTATGGGATAGTCATGGGTTACGTACATTATATTTAGAAAAAAGTTATGATTTTTCTGCAAATCTCGGTACACATATTTGGGAATCAGCTGCAAATAAGAATTTGATGAAGGATGTGAATGAGAAAGTGATTATGGAAATTGATAACAGTCTTTACTGTCAAATTAGGCCCTTATTGTTGGATGGAAAGCCAGATCCTAGACCCAGATCATGTCGCATTTTATCTCATACCGAGAGATCTGACAAGCTGATTGGACATTGGTCATTAAAGGAACCTCTCTCAATACAAAGAAAGGAAACAAATCCTCTTCCTGCAGAAGATGATTCAGGTAACGATTTGGCAGGATTAATTCGAAATGGCAGATATGTAGATAACAGCATATATCTCTCGGGCGATACAAGCTATATATTTTTGAATATGCCTACAGAAACTTCAGCAAAATCAATGACGGTGAGTTGGTGGATGAAAACATCTAGTAGAGCAAGTGATCAAATGGCCATGGTGATTCAAACAGACAATGGCAGAATCTATGTTTCCACACATATTTTAGATTACGGCGCATTGTCATTCAACGTAAAGACTGTCCGTAGAAACGATCAATGGGAATGGGCTCAGATTGATGATTTGAAATTAAGGCCCTCACCTTATGCTGTAGACGAAGAATATCACCATTATGCATTGGTAATTAACGATCAAACTATTAATTTTGGCGAACCACCAATTGCATTGTATATGGACGGATTTGTAGCCTCGAGTGGTATTCATTGGGCCTATCCCGAGAATTTTGGATCTATTGTCAAAGGTATTTGGTTTGGCTCTATCGAACCTTTGAATGATCGCTATCAAAGCCCGTGGGATAATTCTGTTAATTTGCAAGCTTATTACCGCGAAATTAATGTCTGGGAAAAAGGGCTTAGTGTGGCCATGATTAAGAATATTTTTACCTCGACAAATATCACTTCAAAAACAATACCAGCTAATACTACTACAAAGAAGAAATCAAAGCCATCAACAACAGCAAAACAAGAGTTTTACAATGAAAAGTCTAAATTGGATCAAGAATTAGAACAGGAAGAGTTAGAAGAAGATGAAGAGCTGTTGTGGGGTGCTGATGATCAATTAGATGATTAGTACACCTACCCATCAAGTTAAATATAGATATCATTCATTTTCAAACATTTCCATTTTGTATATGAAGGTTTTTTTTTTTTTTTTTTTTTTCAATCAAAATTTATATGGGCCATTGTAATATATAATTAGTTTTATTTGAAGGGCATTTTAAATGCTCTATATAATCGTTCAAAAATTATTCGCATACTGTATGGCGAGTACTTGAGTGAATTAAGATTTCATTTCGATTATATCATTAGCGTTCTTAGCCTCCCAAAGCAGATTTTGATTTGATGGACCATAATTTCTTCTCAATTTTCAATAGAGCTCACTTCTCATGTAACGAGATGGCTTTTAATCACAAAATGGCATAGAAGAAAGGCGGTTGAGATGTCTATTTATAGTTTTCGGACTTTGACATCCTCGTACTTCGTGGGTTATTTTTCACTAAATACGGCATGGATATCGTTATATAGTACTAAGTAGACCTAATTTAATGTGATATTAAATGAGATTAACTGTAATGCCCATATTATTGATATACAGTCGAACCTCAATTTAAGGGCACCCGCGGTTTCTTTTAAAAAGTCCCTTATATCGAGGGCCTCCCTTATTAAATCAATTTTAAAACACAGATCAACTTCAATTTTAAGAAAGGAATGAAGGCATCTTAGATAATCACACCACATCCTTAATCCATGATGGTAATGATGAAATTGATGATATGGAGGAAACAAACGATGTTATTTGGTAAATGAAGAAAAATCCTAGCACGTTTAGGTTATGTTACTTCAAGCTTTGTTGCTACAAATAATGAAGATTTGAAAATACTTAAAGATATGGTAGATTTCTACTTACGATATAAAAAAAAACTTGGAATAGAAAGCAGATGTAATCGAATTACATTAAGTGGATTTTTCTCAAAAGATTAAAAAACATTTTCAGTATCTACATCTAGTAGTAGAAGAATTTCGTACCTAAAACTGTTCTTTTTTTAATTTTGAGGCCAATAATATTATAATAAAATAAGGGACATGTGGAAAGAAAAAGTTCCCTTCAGTACTTATAAATTCGAAATAAGGGATTTTAAGTTGTAAAATTTGTCCACCAGTCTTCGGTGGATACAAAAACCTCCTTTATATCAAGGTTTCCATTATATTGGGGGACCTTATATCGAAGTTCAACTGTAGCTGCACTAGATGGGTGTTAATTTTTGACCGGTTTTTTTTTAATTCTCATGATATTCAAATTAGATATGCCTCTAATGGGCAAATCACATGATTATTTTAAATCAAAAAAAAAAAAAAAAAAAAAAAAAAGATTAATAATGTATATATTTTTGAATTTATTTGTAATGTTTTTATTCAATTATATTGATCTCGATGTTCTTAAAACAATACTTCAGTGTAAGAAATATACTGTTTTGGAAGTTACTACTAGAAAATATTGATAAGCCCGATAATTGAAAGTTCTGGTTGTATTTCTATATATTTAGCCCCAAATCAATTAAATTTCATTTCATGTAAGCATATAAATGCTTTGAATATATATATATATATCATCTAAACTAAGCGCTTATAACTTGAAATACAAAAGTATGCGCTACTATATCACATTTACCAGTAAAAACCGGTCAAAATGAGTGTAGATTGCGTAAAATGCTGTAAATCCGAGAGGAGGGTTTTTTTTATTAGCTCTTTTAATTCATAATGCAGTGTCGCCTATTCAAGCATTCTTATATAGTTTCTTTTTTAAATTCTAGGAATTGAATTCCTTTTTCCATTTTTTCTTCTAAATCAAATAATTAATTAGTCTTGGCCCAGGTTTTGGACCAGTTCAAAAAAATTTAGTGTAGAAGAATGGACCGGTCAAAAGAAAACGCATTGTCAAAAGATAGATAGACAGGTCCAACAGAAATGTAATAGGCAGATCCTAAGTTACAATGTAAAAAAAAAAAAAAAAAAAAAAAAAAAAAAAAAAAAAAAAAAAAAAAAAACGAACCGATTCAAGGTTGCAGTATAAAGAAATGGACAAGTCCAAAATTACAGTGGACCAGCTCATTGCAAAAAGACGGGATCAGTCCAAAAAAATGGGTCACTTTTAAATTATAAATCGAAGGAAATGGACAGGTCCAAATCCTACATATTCGCAGCCTAATACTACTACAAAATGTGATGCATTTTGACTTTTTTGAAAGCTAAAATTGGGAAAATTAAATAGAATTGCCCTGTATTGCATGCTTGTTCGTTGCTTTCAAATCAAGCACACCAAAGCACAAGGCTCAATTGCAATCCCTAAATTTACGACAGTATCCCGTGCAAAACCTTACCTTATTCCTTATGTAGAAGCTACTGTGGAACATACAATAATATTATGGATATTCAGGGAAAAAAAAACTAATTATAAAAAAAAAAAAGAAAAAGTCGACTAGATTACGGTAAGTTTTTATTATCAAGTTAAGACTGGCGGACCTCTCTTCTAAGAAAGATACCCTCCTTTTATATACAATTTTTAGTATCTTTAAATATGTAATTCTTTTTTTTTGGAAATCCTCGAACTAATTTATGATAGCATTCTGAACTCATTCCTACCAATGAATGTTCTCAGAGTGAGGGATGTGTTTGGTATTAAATTAAGATTCTCTTCAGTTTCAGTGCTTAATTTAATTCAATTAGTTGTAATTCTAGTTAGCCACCAGACGAAATGGAGATCGAAGTGGATGTATTCCACAACTACGAAGGAATTATTCGCGCAATTTTCTGTAGAATTATCTGTCTTTCATGTCCCTTCACTTTTACCTACTCACTAATAAATATCTGATTAAAAAAATAAGATCGCCAACAACTTCCATCATTCCACTGATTACCAATGTATAACAGCAAAAGCAATATCTATAAGAATATTATCTATCAGTGTAAATAGCCCAAAATTTTAAATTGTTTTGGAAATTAACTCAATATTGGGCAATAAAATTTGAAATTTTTTTGAAAACCATCTAAAACCTATTTATGCCTACTGCTAAGGTCATTAATCTGTAAGCTCACCAGTTCTCGCCGAATATGGATCCAAATGGAGCTCCCATTGCAACGATAGGTATGTATAGCATTAAACTACAGAATTGCAATTAATTTAGTCTCCCCGAGCTGCTGTGAAAATGTGGAAATGAAAACACGCACTTTTTTAAACCATTTTGTATGCATTGTTTAGTGTTCGCAAAACAACCGAGAACAAGCAAGCTCGAGCAATTTATTCGAGCATTTGTTGAGCATTGAATATTTTAGAATAATACACACAAGCCGAGCCCAAGCGGTCGTAAGATTAAGCAAGCTTTAGTTAAGCATTTTAAATTTAAATAGCAAGCAATTAAGTATAAGCCAAGCATTAAGCCGAGCACGAGCACACAAGCAGACGAGCAGATCCGAGTGCAAATGAAAGCATTGTATTACATAATAGATACAGTATATTAAAGAAGAGCTTACAGTTATGACTCAATTTAGTGAACTCATGAACAAGGGTAATTCAATTTAACAGACATTTTTGACTTTCCCGATTTTGTTCAAGGAGTTTCACTGCTATTTTCTGCTATTTCGATATATAGTGGATTAGTGGCAAAGTTTTTCTGGCGAGCCCACTAAATTACGAATTCTGAAGACATTATTGGATAAAATAGTTTTGAATCGATAATAAATTGAGATAATTTCTTGCGTAATTACTAACAGAAGACATAAGAAAATAATCATACTTACTAGTTACTTTACTTTTAAAATCCAATATTTTACAATTTCATGCAATTTTTAACTTTTTTCAATAACTGTGCATTATTATGAAATAAATTTTCAGATCATATTCAATTAATAATCCGTTTTGCTTTTTATACTGTAAAAATCTGATTCAATATAGCGGAAAACTCGATTTAGCGAACACTTTCTATTTCTCATCATGTCCACTAAATCGGGTCATGACTGTATGTTACAATACTCTTTACAACGTTGCCCTAAAGATTGCACCAGAAACCCCCTTCAAAAAACAAATTTATTACATATCAGGCTCAAATTACGGGACCTGAATTATCAAACTCCGTTTTATGCGGACTGTACCTTAAAATACCAAGAAAATTTCCACAAAATTCACTTTTCTGTTGATAACTCTTGCAATTTTGAAGTATAATCTCAAAGAGCAGTATTTTAAAACACATATATAAAGGAGAAAAATAATTCTAGCAAGAATCCCAATCCAGCTCATACATTATTTATAAAGCTATTTCCATTAAAAGCATAAAAAAACGCAGCTTTGATGGACTATAACTCGAGTTAGCAACCTTTTAAGCATATACTTTATAAGCCAAGAATGATTCCTTCGTCTGGCTTTATTAAATTTTACCATAAAATTAATCTCGAAAAAAACATCAATTTCTCCTTGTATACCCTCGTCCAAAATTTGACCTTTTCGAAAAATGCTAATAAGTCTATGAAATATAGAGCTAGAGTGACAAATAATATCTCGAATAATAGGTATTTTTTTGCGTTATTTTTTTGTAGCATTAAATTTAAAGTTTAACTGTAAAAGTGTTTCTAAAATCACTAAAAACTGCTATTTATGTTTTTGCTTTTATTGCAAAATCTTTGGTGAGACACGTTTTTAAAAAATATACTATTAGATGCGAAATTAAATTTTATGTTGAGGTTACTTAATAGAGTTAGCCAAGTTACTATACATGTTTGCTGTCAATTTTGCATTTTAAAAATTTAGGATCGCTTTTATCCAATTTTTTCATCATCAGAAAATTTTGGATTTAAACTGCCGCCACGCCTGAGATATATGGAAGTTCAAAGATAATTCGCCGAAGTTATTATTTTTTTGCAGTGCAATAGTATGTAGGGGATGCTTAAATTAGAAAATATGGTATTGTAGTTTGCAAATGGAACAACTCATCATTGTTGTTTTGAATATATATACTGTGAGGGGAAAAACTCTACCGTTTTTTTTCAAAATTACCTTTTTGTATGGATTTCTTTCCCTATACTAAGCATATAAACATATGGCTTATATTATTTTGTAAAGTAAACTAAGGGCTTTTCAATGATACAACTTATGCAAATATTCAGCGTCAGCGACTAGTGAGAAAATGGGCTAAAGTTAGAAAATTCAATTTTTGTTTATTATGAAAAAAGTTTGATATTTAGTGGGGCCGCCCTTACTCTTGATGATGGCTTTAATTCTTGCTGGCATGCTATCTATATATTTTAGGCAGCCTTTTTCAGTAAGTTTATACCATTCAGTGGCACTCCTCTATTCCAGTTCTTCTTTGGTTGTGGGTCTAGTAGGAAACGCATTAAGACGTCGTTTTAGCGGATACCAAACATGTTCAATTGGATTTAAGTCTGAGCTTCGAGCCGGCCAATTCATAATAGTATCAACAGAGAAACCGTGCTCGCTAAACCATCGTTTAGTAATAACAGAGGTATGCGATGTGGCTCTGTCTTGTTAAAAACAGACGTCTTTTATATGTAAGTCAAAGTAGTCCAATGTGTCTAACAAGGAAGCTTCCAAAATATCAACGTAAACAGATGAATCTATTGAGCCATCAATAATTGTAGTACCATAACCAGGGCCCGTTGCAGTTATACAACTCCAGAACATAACCCCTCCACTATATCCATGAACGTGAGGCTCCATTTGATGAGACAGCAAAGTATTGTCACCATCCGACCAAACGAAAGAATTGCCATCAGTGCCCCACATATTGACTCTGGTCTCATCAGAAATAACCCATTGACGCCAGTCTATCAATGTATAACTTCTGTATTTTTTGGCCCATGCATATCGTTCTGGCTTGTTGTCTTTGCTGACAAAGTTTGTCTTGATTTTCCTTTTGGCATCAAAGACCCTTTTTTTTGAGACCTTTCCTAATGCCGCTCAATGACATATCAACACCTTCCATTCTGAGATATTCTTGCATACCCTTTGAATTATCTAAACTATCTGTACGAATCTGTCTTGCAATATAAGATTTCGTAGACTTGCTGATTTTGTTTGGTCTTCGAGCTTTTGATATTCTGACATCACCCAAGTATTGCTTTCTATACCTTGTAATAGTACTCAATGATATAGTTGGATATAATTTCTGGATCGCAGAAAAAGAGGCTTTATTAAACAGCAAAGACTTTATAGAATTTTTAACGTCGGAAGTTAAATGAGGAGGAATAGTGTTAGATGAAGTGTAAATAAAGTAAGTGATAAAAGTGGGGAATACTGAGAAAAACTACTTAACCTTTAATATTTTTTATACATTCCTCGGGTATTTTAGAAGAATGGCATGTCTCAGAACAATTTTGAGATTTTTCTGATATGTATATCGGAAGTAAAAACATCGCATACCTTCCTTTCCCTTTTTTTTACTATCATATATTTTGTCTTTTCTCACTTTAACTCCGTTTCAATCGCTAACTATGTACGAAGCAACCTTTTAAATTATTTTATATGAAAGCCTAAATGCTACTTTTTAAACGGTATAGATTGTGGGTATTTAGCTCTACTTCTTTTAAAGAAATATAAGCTAAAGTTAATATTCGAAAATAAACGGTAGGGTTTTTTCCCTCACAGTAGATACTTATAGTGTGGAAAAGCTTACAAGCATTAACTAGATTTCTACCGACTTGATTTTCAATCTTACCTTTGGCATTTTAGCCATAACTACCATTGAAATTAGGTTAATAAAACCTTTAAGGTAACGAAACAAAATGAGTTATTATACCATGGAAACGTAATTACCTCTAAGTAAATTTGATATCGAAATGTTGCTCTTAATCTGTCCAATTCAGATATTGTGGTTAAGAATTATATACAGAACGTACTAATTAGCTCTTCATTAGTTTTTGGGATGAAACTGAATTGTTTTTAAATTTTTATCAGAAAACGATGCTGTAGAAATTAGTGGTATAAATCGATAAATTTATTTTAAATTTTAGGGAAAATAGAAGCTCATTAAGAGAAGAATGAATCTGTGAACATTTATCTAATTACTTTAGCTTTGGTTGCATAATTATTGAGTTTTGTGTTCATATCATGTTAGTTTTTCAAGTTTTTACTAATTGTAAAAAAATTGCCAAACTATTACAAATTTAGTGCTAAAAGATAGCTATTTAAACGTAGAATTTAGATATAAATACTAGAAATCAGTTCACATATTTTACAGCCCTCTATGAGTGATTTTACTAAATTCATTAAAAACTTTAACTTTAAAAATCTTCGCAATTTTCTAGTCGTGTAATAAAAACAAAGTATTCGTTATAATTTTCATCAAAAGGGCAATTTAGTATGAAAATTGGGCGGGTTGCTTTCCATTTCATATTGCTGTATTAGTTGCTTTACTGTATTCCACTTTCTATGCTTTTCATGTATTTTCGTATATTTTTGTTATTTTTGCTGTTTTTCTTCGTACGCATATCTTTGGGCTTCCATCTCATTGGAAGTTAGAGTTGCCGTCATCCAAAAACGTAAAAAACAGAAGAACTTGATTGGATCTAAAAGTTAGAACGTCATCTAATTTTCAAAAAACTAAAAAATCCTTTTTTTTTCCTTTTTTTTTTTCTTTCTGCTTTTTTTTATAGCAATTAAGGTAAGCAAGATACTTGTAATAAATACTACATTACAATCAATTAACTAATTGCTCTCTTTTCTTATATCATTTCGTTTCTCTTCTATCTTTTAAATGATCAAGGTAAGCAAAAAAAATTTTTTTTCATAAATTCTTTACTAATTGTTCTTCTTTCTATTTTGTATGTTTCATGTCAAGTGAAAGTGCCTATCACAGGCACTTGACATCAATGATTTGACCAGAGCACAGGAGATCAGATAGGCTGTACCTCCTACTCGATTACTTGCGAGCCTTACCTAGCAGTTATTGAGGCTCATTCTCCACCAAAGGAGGGGGTAGGCCCATAATACTTTGGTTTTACGGAATCTGAAACACGGTTTCTCGTTTATAGGGAAATCATATTTCAAACTCCGATTTTTTTGAAAAAACAGGGGGAAACCCTGTTTTTTTGTTTTTTTGTTTTTGGAGGTGTTTTTAGCTGTTTTAGCCAATAAAAATCGTTTATTTTTCAACTCAATCTGTTCAAAAGACCTTTATTTAACTACTCAAATTATGAAAATTACCCGTAAAGCCAAATGTTTAGATATAATTTCGCCTTCTAAATAATGAAGCCACATATTCACTAAGGCGCAGGGTTGATTCAATTTATAGATATTACCCATTAAGAAGGGAATTTGATCATAAAATTATTGATAATCAATAATTTTAAGAATTATTTACCTTGACACTTGTTTTATCTACCAAGCCCATAAAACTAGGGACATTTATAAAATATACTACGGGAAAAAAGGTGTCAAAAGAGGTATAAACTACAACTTTTCTGAAAAAAACTACTATGATATTCGTTTCAAAAACTGTTTTATATGAAGATGTTATTGGAAAGGTATAACTTTATAATAGTTTTATGTAAAAAAATAAGTAACTGCAAATTTTAAAACTGCCAATTTCGCGTTTTTTCCCATAGTGAATATTTAGTTTGACATGAGTTAATTGTGCTACTGAGCCGCATGGAAAAGTAAAATCTTCGTAGTTGATACTTCCTTCCAAAGTATCAGTTATACTATGGATTTGCCCAAGCCTCAGTCATAGTATCTTGACTATCAGGTTAGGATGTAGATTTGTAGAAGGTAATATGGAATACAACCATGGGTCCCTTGAAGGCTCAAAGTGCTCCCTCAACAAAAAGAACAATCAAAAAGCTCTCCATTTATTGATTGCAGGAAAAACAAAAATAGGTATCAATACATCCAATTCATAACTTAAAAATACCTAATTAAAATAGTAATTTGATCAAACAGTTGGAAGAAAATGAACGAAAGCTTGATATTGCGAATACCTATAATAGTACTTGTGTCTCGCATCCATCAGGTTGTAAAGATGCACCACAAGTATGAGAATCTGTGTGCAGAAAAAGAAGAGGAGTGCATTTATGCTGATAATCGTGAGGTAAGACATGGTGTTCCGGGGAGTCAAGTGGAGTCAAGTGGAGTTAGCCTTGAAGTCATATTATACAAGATTATTCAGAAATGCTAGCAATGTGGTTGAAAACAAAAAATTAAACCTTATTTTCGTCTTTGGCTGGATTCTATTGTTTACTCTTCATCACTATACAGATCAAAGAAGGACTTGACTTCAAGGGCCGGTCATTATGTCATGCTTATTGCTAGCAGATATGAAAGTATATGGTATCAGGAGGTTTGGTTTGTTTCAGAAGTTCTATACTATTTCACTCATTTGCATTGTGGTGTAACTAAATTCTTAACAATTGGAAAACTCTTTATTAATAAGCCTGGTAATTCCATTGACAAATTTGGGGTTTCAATTGTTGGGAGGTACATAGATGGTAATCGGTATGCAGCTTTTGAAGTGGAAGATATACTTTATAAAGTGGGTTTGATTAATTACAAAGATAATAATGAAAGCATTTATAAAATTATCTAGCCATACAGTATGCTGTACTTGGCAAAAAGCTTGACAAAAGGGCGCCTCGCAAACTAAATTATGTTTTTAATTCACCAGTGTAATAATTTGAGCTGTCTGTCTTGTAGCTAAAACACTTTTTGCTATATTTTCTTTGTCAAGAAGTATTTAAATTTTTAGTTATGTTTTGCAATAAATTTAATTTTGATCCCAAAAACTTAAATTAGGCTGTGTCAAAATCCTGAGTATTCTACTTAAGAAAATAATTATCTCACTCTTATTCGAAGCTTGAAATTAAATTATTTTTTATTTTAAAAATGTTCCTACTTCTATGAGCTTAGTAGATAAAACAAGTGTCAAGGTGAAAAATTCCTAAAATTATTAATTTTGCACATATTTTTATGGTCAAATTCCCTTCTTAATGGGTAATGTCTATAAATTGAATCAACCTTGCGCTGTAGTGGTGGTATTGAACTATTAAATCTGTTTTAGAGTAATTTATGGATTGAAGTTGATCAACCATAATTAAGCCGTAATTGCAGAGCTTGTGAGTTGCCTTGTTTCAATGCTGCGCTTGTTGTGCTTAGATTATAATTTTATGTATCTTATCAGCTACTTGAATAATTAACCGCTGAGGTTATAGAGTATGGTGTCATGCTTTGAGTGGTCCGAGCCTTTCTGTTAATTGATTGAGAAATAATAATGAGCTTGGCGTTTCTTATATCCAATTCCAAACTTGTTCTTTCATGTTCTAAATAGTAATCAATGGATTGTAGTATTATCCATTAATTGTTTATAGAAGGCGATAAAGTATGATACTCTGTGGAATACAACAGTGATAAACGTTTTCAATAAAAATATTACTAGATATAAAATCAAATTTCGCGTTGAGATTATTTAATATTAGCTAGCCCAATTACTTCACACGTTTGATGCCAATTTTGAATTTTAAAAACTTAGAATTGCTTTTATCAATTTTTTCATCATCAGAAAGTTTTTACTTTAAATTACTGCAGCACCTGAGATGTATGAAAATAAGGGGAATGTTTATGGGAATTTTCATTTTTTGCAATATAATGGCTTGCAAAAAATGTTTAGATCAGAAATCACAGCAATTACGAAAGGAACAGCTAATTGCCAATAAGAGTTATAAGTAGATAACACGATTATTTCCAATACAATAAAATAAAAAAAACTACAAAAGATTATATCGCGGAGAACGTAGGGCCTTTATTACTACGTTAAAAAGGAAGCCAGGAGCCATCAGGTCCTGAATTCTAAAAGTATTTATACTATTTTAATTCTATTTAGATGTCATATTCAATATGGGGTTGAGTAAATATTTAATATAAATAATAGGTAAAAGAGCGACACCATTATTTGTTTATATAAATAATTTTAAAGAATAACTGAAACACTGCATACAAAACAGGTGAAAGAAGTGCTCGTTTGTATTTTGCCATTCCCACAGCAATCCAGGGAGGCTAAAATAATTTTGATTGTATGGACTAACACTAGAAGTATATAGCACTGCAATGGAAGCCCATTTGAGTTTATATTTAGTTAGATCTGGCAAGCTTACTGGCCATATATAGTAGCTAAAAGGAACAGGTAACCAACATATTGTTCAAGTTTACCGAATGCACAGTTGCTCACAGAAGCTAATATTAGGGATGAGTATAGTTAATAATTACGACAATGTTTATGTTGAGCAGCAGTTTACTTGAATTAATATTCATAAAAATTGAGTTTTAATTATTTTCAATAAAAGCGGGCAGCAAGGTATATGATCTATCAGAATTAGGGATTACCGAATTACCAGTTTAGAGCATTTGTCACAAATCATGATGTTTGACATGCAAACCATACAAGGTTGCATTCCATGAGGTTATCATCATGCTACTATGGGACCATAGAAGTATGATTCTATTATATTTACACAATATTCACATGTTCATTATATTTACACAATATCCACATGTTCATTCTAATTATATTATTATTCACCACTATGGGAAAAAACGCGAAATTGACAATTTTAAAATTTGCAGTTATTTGTTTTTTTACGTAAAATTATTATAAACTTATATCTTCCCAATAAAATCTTCGTATAAAACAGATTTTGCAGCGAATATCGTAGTAGTTTTTTCAGAAAAGTTGTAGTTTATACCGCATTTTACACCTTTTTTCTCGTAGTGCACATTTAATTCACTCTGTTTATATGTACAGAATAAAGATACTAGAAAGTAAAGTTAAAACTAGATATATTTATTGAGTATATTTGTATCAAAAAAAAGATGATGAACTTTTTAACAAGCATTAAGAAACAGGGTAACTATAGTTTTTTGAAAATATGGAATCAGTAACAGATTCTATAACAGATTGGCCAAACCAGTTTTGACAGTAATAACATTGCACCAAGCTAAGTATCTATAGTATTCATGCTTGACTAAATTTAGAGAATAGATCTTCTTTTCAATTAAATAACGTAACTCGAATTTCAAGGACAGATTTGTGATTGGATCATCCAACACATTTGTGCTACACGATTTCATCATAGCCTTCATGTAACATAACTAACTGTAATAAAGGTACAATGCATCATCATAACCTCATTCTTTTCACTCTAAGGATTATAACCAGTTAATACTTATTTAAGAACTTCTACTATTGATGATGCTATATGATCTAGATGCACCCGACGCAGTCTATGTTCTAAACACACTCATCCAATTATCATATAAACCCTCTCTATAAGCTTATAATAAAACGGTACTTTTTCATTTGAATAATTTTATAAGTTTACCTTTTGATAAATCAGTATAGGTGCATTTTGATAACAATTTTCTCAACACACAGCGGATCATAGAAATTATTCTTTTATTATATTGTGTCCATGATGTGTATCTACTTTTATCTAAAATTCAAAATTATTTGGATTAAAATTCGGCGAAATAGTTTTTTTTTTTTTTTTTTTTTTTTTTTTTTTTTTTTTTTTTAGTTTTTTTAGTTGTAAAAGTGAATTTCAGATAGTTTTCAAAAAATTTCGTCCAATATCGGGTTTAATCATATCAAATCTTCAACATACATGCACCTTTTCTCTACAAGCCATTAATATAAGCTCGAGAATAGAGTATCTAATACTAAAATATAGGCGCCCTAGCTCATCATTGACTTAACGGCGCTAAAATTTATTGAAAAAAATTGATCATGAAAATTGAAATTCTAACTTTTTGAAGTCACAAGGTAGGTCCTATTAGGAGCTACTCTGCGGTTTTTGTTTCAGCGAAAAATATTAATTTTTCGTTAAGAAAATCAAAATCATAGCCCACATTACAGCTTAAAACCTATACTGACTGAGCTCCAAAATCGATCTGATAAATTGATACAAAAAAGTTCCAAAAATGATTCAAAAAACAAAATCGTTCAATAGCTCGTGAACTGCAAAATAGGCTAAGAAAGCTTATTAAATAGTGTTTGTACAGTTTAAAATTCTGCATTTGATCAAATAAAATTTAGGCAAATGTTTCACATTAAATTTTGCTTAATATGCGATTACAATTTTAAAGGGGGTTTGAAGATATAAAAAGCTTTTTATAAACATGTTTCAAAATTAAGCATTTAAAATAATGCGTAAAAAAATTATCTATCAATCAAGCTATTTACGAGCTTTTTAGCTACATTTTTCATGGAGAAAACAGGATTTTGTCAATTTTTTTCCAAAACCAAAATTTGAAACGAGAGTATACTCGTCTTTTTGGGAAGCAAAATCGAGGATTTTTTTTTACACATTTTCGAGGATATCTCGACGAAAAGTTAACATTTTTAAAAAACCTAAAATGGAATTGGCAGAGATTAGTACGTCCTATAACATGCATAAAAACCAACTGCTACTCAATTTGATAAATATTCTGAAATCTACTACAAAAAATGTCGAAAAAAGGAAAAAAAAAAAAGTGCCCAGAACTTTTTTATACTCAAGTATATTATAGAGAGTCTTAAAATAAGTAACTTTTATTATTCCAAAGTACTAGAATAGCTTAATGTTCTGGGAAGATATGAGAGCTCAAAGTTTTTAATTTTTATTAATAAAATACGTGTAAAATCTGGAACATTAGCAATGAAAAACGGTATACCAACTGCAAAAAATAGGATATTTTTGGATACTTGTTTTTGGAATAGAGTTGTATATCTCAAGTACATTGGCATATAATTTTTTTCTAATATTATTTTGTGGGGAAAAAAGTAAATTAGGGATGAAAAGTGAGACTCGGTTTTTAAGTATAAGAAAAAAGCAGTAAATTTTACGTATTTTTGATGCTTTCGTGAGACATAAAATAAATTTAGAGATAAGTAGCACAACACAACTAACTCATATCTATTTAACAGCGTTTATGTTATATATATAAAGTGGTTAGTATAAGGTTAATTATAGAGAAGAGAACAATTTTATGACATTGAAGTTTGAGAGTTATGAAAATTCAATTTTTTGAAAATCCAAATTTTGCTCTAGCAGCAGGTATCTACAAAAAAAAAAGTATATACACAACTTTGATAAAGTTCTGCAAATATTAGAGGATAACTTTAAACAAACAATAAAGTTTGTAGAGTGAATATATTATTTTAAAACTAGTTAGAAGAAAAAAGTAATTAAAGACTAAGAATTGTAGCTGTTTAGCTTTTACAATAAAAAAATATAAAATATTATCTTTTTTTATTAAAGATGTTCCGTAAAGGAACAAATTCAATGAAAAAGGCTTAATCTCAGTACATCGTAGCAACAAAGGCTACTCTAGTACTTAAAATACCCTGTTCATTTCATGTCTTCTGCATGCGATTTATCATTTTGATGTATTAGTATTATCATTAAAATTGTAGTATAAAACTTTATAAAGTTTACATTTTTACTATATAGATACTAGAATAACATTTCTTGATTTCATGACTGAACAACTGTTTTGGAAGGATTCGAGCACACGTTTTAAGAAAAAAATCTCGCTTTCTCTGCTTAAAATATAATATAATAACAACTGCAAGAATACTCAAAGGTAGTGAATATTGATCCAAATAGCCTAAAACTTTCAAAGTATATACTGCAGCTGTAATGGTGTCCAGAATTAAAATATTTAGTATTTATTAATTTGCTGGTTATGCTTGCGTAAGAGCTGTTGATTACGCTTTAGATCACCGCCAATCTGGACAATTTAGACAATATATTAGCTTTTGCATTTTCAACAAAGGGTTTAACCCCCGCCTTTTCAAAAAGCAGTTTTTTTATGATTTGAACAGTTTAGTTGGACATTTTTCGTATAGTAAAACAAAATTTTTTAATATATTTCATTTGATGGCATTAAAGATAAACGGTCATCATTTTTTTTCTTCATTATCAATCGAAAACGTCGAACACTCCATTGGAAGACCATTGAAAGACCACTGAAAGATCCATCATTCGTCAAAATTTTGATTCAAATGTCCAAGTAATTATTCAATCAATAATCCTTTATAGGACACATATATCAGCACTTATCAAGCGTTGTAAACTACTCGACTAAACCTCTCATTCATATTCTTTAAAAAATTCATTTACACATTTTATTTTATATTTAAAATCAATATAAAATATTTTAACCTTGAAACTTTTTGATGGTTAACATTTGACTCAGCATCTCTTGAAGCTCAGGGACCTCTACCTTATTCTCCAAACTACGAACACAAAAGTAAAAATCAGATTCTTTTAGATTTGATTATATATTTCCGTTCATTTACCTTGGAATAAGTGCTTTAGCTTCCTCTGCATCTTCACAGCATAAATTTGCGATTTGTGCAACTTCGAATTGAGCCATATTTTCTTTTGCGAGAACTCTGTAGGGGGGAGGTAATTTTTTTTACGCAATTTAACATTTCAACAGGTCGACATCAGAAATAGAAAAACTTACTGTCTGACTTCACGAACAGATTCGATATTACTAAATCTACTGAAAGCGCGAACGTAATCCAAGGTCTTTGCCATGACACTATATTGAAAAGTCTACATTAAATATCCAATAATAAATCACTGTAAAAATATGTATATTACTTTGTTCGAGGTCTATTATCTGTTCCATTCTCTTTAGAATCTTCTTGCGCTTCTAGAATAATTCTAACTTCTGAAATATACAAACATTGGGCTCCATCAAATTCTATGTGTAGCAATTTTTTTTTCCCTGGTTAGAATATTGTTATATGGATATGATTCAAAGCAATTACCTGCTCCCAATTTTAAATTAGAGGCATCTTCTTGATCAGTTCCACCACGGATCATATGTCTTTTCTTGGAGGCCATTTTAATAGTTGTATATGTATAAATAGCAAAGAAGAAGAGAAAAAGAAATTAGTGAAAGAGGGTCCTTTATTCCGTGACGTTTGTTACAACTATTGTATTGAAATTGCGTCGTAATTCTGAGACTCCAATTCAGGAAGATGGAATATAAAGTATAGATTCTTCGAGTTTCACTGTTTTTGTATCTTTTGGTTATCTTATTATACCTTCTTTATATAATATAACTTTTTTTTTATTTTTATTTTTGTTTTTATAAATTATATATAAAGAAATGCAGGCAACTGGACCAGCAGGTAAATATTTTTATCCGTTGAAGATTGCAAAATATGTGTTATAAACTTTAACTCTTTATTTGCATAATAAACTCAATAATGTAGGCTTTTATAATGTTCCAGTAACTAAATTCTTGGTAATATTCGTGGGTGTTTGCTCCATCTTGGCCGCAATAATGAATGTTAAACAATATTTCAATTTACAACTTATTCCACACATTACCATTCATCATCAAGTAAGCATTCTATATTTCATTTTCATTTACAATTTGTAGTAATTTGATTTTTTAATTAGTTTTGGAGATTGTTAACTTCGCAAATAGCATTTGGAAGCTCAGGAGATGTATTTTTCGGTTCATTACTGCTATATACATTAAGAGTAATCGAGAGACAATATGGAAGTTCAAAATATATGGTAAAAAGGAACATAATACAGAAGGAAACTGAGAAAAACATATGGTCTAATAGGCTATAATTTACGACATTATTAGGCTTTTCTTTTTATATCAGTAATAATATCTACATTATTGGAATTGGGGGCATTAGTTGTTGGAGCACAAGTTGGATTAAAAAGTATACCTGGCGGGCCGTACGTACTTTTTTTCTTCCTGTATAGTGATTGATACATGTAATAATGAAACACGATTTTATTCCTGTAGCTACGCATTGATATTTTCGGCTCTTTACCAATATCACCGAATTATCCCAGTAACATATCGATTTCGAGTATTTGGAGTTGTCATGAGCAACAAGTTGTTTTTGTATATTTTGGCATTTCAAATAGCATTTTCACAATCTTTTGAAACATTAACACCTGCAATTTGTGGTATTCTTTCAGGAGCATTGTACAGAACAGACATTGGAAACATTAAACAATGGCGATTCCCTGCTATTATACAAAAACTAACTATTCGATTTGTAAAGCCTTTTCTGGTATCACCACCTGTCGCACGTTCAGCTGCTACAACACCTAATCAACGACCCATTGTAACAGGTATCTTACCGGTTGATAACCTTATGACAAACGGCTTGAGGAATAGAAGAGCAACAAATGCTAGTGCCAGTAATAGATCAGAAACAGCGTCTGTATCAGCAGCAGCAACCGAAGGAACCTCATCAATGAGAGTAAGCTTTTTTTAAACACATTTAGTATTTAGATATTAAAAACTCTTCTGTTGTTCCAGGAATATTTAGATACAATTACTGGCAGAGATGTTACGGGATCAGAACTCGAGCCTCCCTCCCCTGAGCATACTAGAGTTTTGCTTGCCATGTTTCCTGATCATCCACGAGAAAATATTACTAGAGCGCTTTCATCAGCACATAACAATTTGAATAGAGCTGTTGAAATAATGTTGAGTACACCATCACCTAATAATGAAGGTTCTAGTGGTACTACAACTACTGCCACTACTGCAGCTATTCCCCCACCACCTACTGCAAGTAGTAGTATTACAAGATCAACATAAAATGAAAAAAATAGACCTTTATTCTCCTCTACAAACGTATTATGTTATTTGTTATACTTACTAAACACTTTTTTATATTCAAAATCTTGTAAATACTAATATATTAAAAAAAAAAAAGCTTTATTTTTAGTTTTTGATATAATTTTCTTCATAATCTGTATGCTTGAGCATTTTTATAAAACTAGTAACTGTAGATGGCCACAATGTTTGAATGTCACCATGTTTGTTAATGTACCAGGATTCACATCCACCTCTCCAAACAGTGCCTTCAAATCTTGCTTGTAAGCCACTAGAGAAAGTTTCTTGTGCTTTTTCAGTAGGATCTAAACTAGCAATTTGATTCTTCATCATGTATCCTATCATTTTGACACAGAAATCAATCTGACTATTTATCGCAAAATTTTAGTAAGTTTAGTTGATTTTCTTTTTGATATCTTGTTTCATTTACCTTTCAATGATAACAACTACAGAGTTATGACCTAATGCAGATGCTGGACCGAGCAATGTAAAGTAATTTGGAAATCCATGTATGTTTATAGATTTGTATGTTTTGGCTGTATTGTCATCCCAAAGCTTATTCAAATTGACACCATCTCTACCATTGACTTGAAGCTCTCCTAAAAATCCATCTACATCGAACCCAGTAGCAAGACATAACACATCTACTTCTGTCTCTTTGCCATCTACGGTTGTAATAGTTTTGCCTTGAATACTTTGAATAGTAGATGTATTTACAGTGACATTTTCTGCGCATAAAGATTGTACATAATCATCTGAAATACCAATTCTTTTACACCCAACAGGGAAATCCGGAATCAATTTCTCAACTAAATCAGGACGATTATGTGATTTAAGTACATGCGTCATGTGCATTTCGATACCTTTCCTGAGAAGCTTTGCACGCTTTGATTTAGCATTACCCCAAGCACTGAAATTCAGATCACGAATATAAAAGAGATAAGTACGATAAAGAAACATGGCAAAAGGAACATATGCAAATATAAATTTAACAAAGCTTGAAAATTCCAATTGATCTCGAGGACCAACCCAAGTAGGGGTGCGTTGAAAACTATGTAGATGTTTTACTCTAGGTGCTAAATTAGGTATAATTTGAATGGCACTAAATGCACAATGATGATTTAGTGTTCTATAATTCAATATTGCGACCGTAAAGCATACCTTGTGCCACTACCAATAACAGCTACAGTTTTATTATTGAAATCGTAATCATTATCCCAATAAGCTGAATGAATAATTTTTCCTTCAAATGCTTGAAACTGTCTAGGAATATTAGGCACTCTTAAACCACCAATGCATCCGAATCTAAATAAACATTAATTGATTAATTAACAAGATTTTTATATGTTATACAAATACATACACAAAATCAAAATATTTAATTTGATTGTCTTTATAAACGGTTGGCTGATACAATTCCAATTCCCATTTTTTTCTTTCTTCAATCCAAGTTGCACGAATTACTTTTGTTTCAAATTGAGTTTGTTCATAAATACCATGTTTTCTTGCAACTCCTTTCATGTATTCATGAATCTCTTTTTGTGGACTGTATTTTTTACTCCAATCTGTATTTAAAATTAGATAATTATTACATTATAATAGTAAAGTAATACATACTTGGATTAAGCTCAAAGCTAAATGAATACAAATGACTAGGAATATCACAAGCACATCCAGGATATGTATTATAATTCCATGTTCCTCCAATATCCTTTGTTCCTTCGAATATTTGAGCAACAATGCCCAATTTTTTTTTGAGTTGAATAGCTGCTGTAATTCCACTGAATCTATATACTTGTTAATCTAATCAATACAACCCTCAAATATCATATTCACACGTACCCGCTGCCAATAACTGCTACAGTAGGTTGATTCATTTGTTTATGTATAATTTATAGAAACAAAGAGATAGAAAATACTCATACGTCTACCACTTAAATAGCAATTGATTTTTGTAATACCCAAAAAAAAAAAATTCTATTTCGAGTTACAGTAATCTTTTTTTGTCAAAAAAAAAAAAAAGGGCGCAAAGTGATCAAGATCATCAGTGAACTAAGTTCTGCTTTATTTTAACTTCTAATGTAGGTCAAAAAGTCATTATATAATATCTAGACGCAGCATCAATATTTGTCTGCATGAGAAAAGCAAACAATGCTAATAATTCACACGATAAATGGTTTTTCCAGAATATTTAAGGATAATATTCGCCAGATCATTGATATTTTCTCAAGAGACCAAATTATCTTTGTAATCTACAATATAGGCATGAAAACATGCAAAATTTATGTAGGTACATGATACAAAACTACATTTAAGAGACTGCGTAATAGCGTTTATTATTAGTACATTTGCATTGGCACAAATATCTGCGCATATACACCTCTCTGCATAATTTTAAAAAATGACACTCCCTACAATATTTACACTAAAATTTGGAATGGATGAGAATAAAGTTAAAAAATAGCGAGGAAAAAGTTTTAATATAATAAGAATAAAGTTTGAATGAGATGTGAATTGATATTTGGATGAAGTAGGAATGAGATTTAAAGGTGATGGGATGAAAATTTGGACTATATTAAATTTATTGAATATTTAGAAGAATTATTTAGAGTTGGAAAGAAATGGATTGCACTTTATATATGATATTACATTGCAATTTTTCAATTTTGATTAAATTGAGCATAAGCTCAATTCAATTCAAAAAGAAAAGAATAAAAAAAAGTGCTTATAGTAAACAGCTAGAATCTAAAAGCAACACTTTATTCATCCAAAAATTATTCCACAATTTGTACAAATTTGTATTCTCACTTAGTCTAGATTTCATTTTTGCCCTGTTTCAATCTACAATTACAATCATCCAAATATTTCCCTGAAATGTCTAAATTTCAAGTGGAAATACTTTATAATATTTTGGTTATCAATAGATAATGGCATCACATTGCCCTTGGCTTTCCTTGGCATAATTTTTTATCTATCATGGCAACAACAACAACAACAACAACAACAACAAAAAAGAAAAAAAAATATCACTAAACTTTTACAACATTTCTTTCAATACTGTCCAATTTTGACAAATTTTCGGATTTCGGGGAACTTCTTCTGTTAGATATACATAAATAGCTAGTACATAAAAAGTGCTCAGTGAGCTTTAATCTTCAAATATATGCCTTACAATCCTTGAAACCATAAATAGAATTGAAGAATAGTTAATAAAATATAACAAAAAACACTAAGGGGCAAAAGGATCAAGATCGTAATGGCCTTCATATTGTCAATCATATCTAAGAATGGAGAAAAAGCTAGTTTAAATTGGCAAATTTCAAAGCATACTTTGAAGTTTTTTATGCCTTTGAAATAGTTGCGAAGACTGTATTCAGTATTCATGTTCATTACTTGTACATTTTTCTCTTCATCTGTTGGTTTTTGAAAAATCAAACTTACTAATCAGCCTTTGCGAGAAAGGCAGCCTAATGCCATTGTTTACGTTTGACAGAATATGTCGTATTGTAAACGTTGTTTTTAATGGTATACTTGGATAATGCAGTATTTAAGCTTTTTGATGTAATAGATCTCCAATTTTTTTAATGTATTTCTAGCAACCCTTTATCATTCAAAAATGAACAACAATCAACCATTTCGGTTGGCATTTGAGCAAAGAATAACAAATAGAGGTTACAAAATACCACAGCTGTTACTATTTGATCAATTAAAACGCCACATTTTGAATTATTAGCATCCAAAAAGAAAACTACTATTATATACATAATATGTTATCACATTTAAGTCTAAGTTTTGAAGTAATTGAATGAATTGTGTAGGTGATAAAAATGCTTTAAATGCATATTCTGTGATAATCTGCGTTTGAAACATAAAAAGTGCAGAAGCTATCACTACTACCAGTACAACTCCTCCCAAGCTTTGTCATTTGCAAAGCAAATATAGTAAGCTAAATTACACTTGATCATTATTAATTTAATTACGTATTCTGTTATTACCTCTTATATATCTATGAAAGAAACTTGGTCTCTCCCGGTTGCTCATTATCCAACAAGTCGTGGACAAGTCTTGCATGATATCTGATCTCACAATGATGTATTGAAGGAACACAAACTGCCAACGGTCACAAGATTCATATGAACTGCAGTTATTTAAATAAAAAGGTAATCAGGAAGATAATCAAATAAAACAAAGTATTTTTATACATTTTTATCAGCATGTCAGAATCAGAGGGAGATAAAAGCTTTATGGCCATGTTGAATAACCCAACAATCAATCCTGGACCACCCACAAACACCGTTTCAGAAGAAATAGCAAATACTGGCCTCAGACCATGCGTGTTTCCTGCAGTTGAAGAAGCTAAAGAATTACTAACTAATGCTACAAAAGATGTTTATCTTTCATCTGAATCTGATGAAGCATTTGAATGGATAAACACGAGTATCGAACAAGATCATTTGCCTACAACGGAGAAGGAATTGGTGCAACTTGGGCTAATTGATGAAGAAATAATAGGAGGAGAATTCAAAATTAAATCAATTCAAGAATTTTTGGGTGATGATGATGAATACAAGAATATCGCTACAGCATTTGAACAAATCCAAAAAGAGCAGAAAAAACACGAGGGAAACAGCGAAGGTGATGATAGCAAAGTATATTTACTAGGAGAAGAATCTGTTACAGTTTTGATTTTGTGCATCGTCCAAGATAAACAAAGCTCAAAGAAGGCTATTGTTGGTTTGAAGAGTTTATTAATCCAAACTTAATTTTTTTTTTTTTTTTTTTTAATAAATAAAGATATAATTTGATTTACATCTTTTTGCGTCAAAGAAAAAAAAAGGGGGGGATAGCGAATGGAATATTATTAATATTAATTGGTAGATGTGGTGCAATACGCTCAATGGAGTCGATAATATGTTATTGAAAAACGATTATTAGGGCAATCATGTGATACATTGTCGATTTATAGACCTTTGTATTGGTTCCATGTAGATTTAGGTTTTCATTTTTCAGGTTGAAAATCAATTTTTTTTTCTATTATCTCTTTTATATCTTTTTTATTTTACATACAAAACTTTTGATAAAGATGGCCAAAGAAAAGATCACAAAGAAAGGTAATTATTTTATATTAAAATACGCGTTAATTTACTTGTAAATTAAGCTAATTGTTGCATTAAATTATAAAGGCGGAAGAAAGGTTTCTGCTTACAACACTTTTATTAAGGTAAATCAAAAAGGATAAGGATAAGAGAGTATGTGTCATAATAAGAATAATTAATTAACGCATGTTCTTTATAGTCTGAAATTGCCAAAGTAAAGAAAGAAAATCCTGAGTTGCCACATAAAGATGTAAGTCGATCATTGATATTTGCTATCAAATGTATGTTTCTAACATTGCTATCTATTCTTCAGGTTTTTAAGAAGGCTGTAAGATAGTTTATTAGATGTTTTTAATCGCGAGTCAAAGTTAAAACTAATCTTTTTTAATAGGCAAGCAACTGGGCTAGCTCACCCAATAATCCCAAGTCCAAGAAATAAATGAAAATCACCTTTTTCATATATCATATTAAAGCTAAAAAAAAAAAAAAATACTTCCTTTGCGTATATACATTTATAGTGTCAATAAAAATGAATGAACACTATTTGTCCTATATCACTCTCTTAAAAGATATATATAAACGGTCTTTATTTATGTTACATTTTGTCTTTTTTTTTATTTAAAGTGGTGTGAATAAGAAGGACTGCATGATGGAGTATACCCAGATAAATATCGTTGTAATACGTTGCTTATTTATTGTCGAAAGAAATCATCCATAGGCCTCAAAAAAAAAAAAAAAAAAAAAAAAAAAAAAAAAAAAAACACTGAAAAATATTGTTTGCATTCTAATAAAAACTGTTTGTATGAAAACCTTTAAACTTATTTTACGCCACGCACTTTTTTATTGCTTGTTAACTGTAATTCTATTACAGTCAGTTTGTGATAAATATGAGCGAATTATATTTCCAAATGTTTATGCATGCGCATCAATAAGGTTATTTGAATGGATTGCATTGATCATTTCAGCGCGAAGTTCATTTATTATACGTTTCTTTTACCACGTTTATACATAAAAAAAAAATTCCTCGAAATTTCATGAGAATTATGATTTATGCGGTAGTGCACACTTTAGTAGTATGACTGATGCTTCGATTTAGACTTTATGGTGTATACACATTATTTTAGATTGTCCTAAAAGTAACTTAAAAATCCCACCAAGCCTTGTGCAATGCCGTATCGTTTACGGATGTAAATTCTCGTCGAATGATGTTGAATGATTTAGCTTTGATCAACAATAATTATTTCAATACCAAAATGAGAATGTAAAAAGTTTACATTAATTCTGAATTGACATTTAATTTTTCTTTAACCATTTAATTGTTTTAAACAAGAAGTCAATGATTAATTTTTAAAAAGCCATATTATAAATATTGAGCTGGTAAGTAGATCAAAAATTATAGGTATGAAATACTGGCACTGTAATAATTACCAGCAATCGGTAGTAGTTAAAACCTCACCTTTTTTGCCTTTCACTTATAGAATCTTTTCGCATAAAAGTATACATTGATAGGAATATCTAAATTACTCGCGACTTAAGTTGATATGTGAGCTATACTTTTGAGGTTTTATTTTACGGAAAATCAATAAATCAGCAATCTATAAAGCCCCAATTAAAATGGGATAGAGATTTTGATAAAAAAAATTATATTTTTGAAAAGAAAAAAAAATGACATTGCATACTTCATATTTTATATCATGTTGATATTGTTATTACAATTATTTTGTGCAATAAAAGCAGTAGAAAAATCTGCATTTTCTCAGAATTTTCTAAATTTAGAGGTAATTTGACGTTTCATCTCCGCTCAGGGGTAATTTTTCAATAGAATGTGTGCATATATCCGCATTATTCAAGATACTTCAAGCAAAAGAAGGCATTATAGAGAGCAAGACGCATTTTTAAGAATAATTACTAATATTTAAACTAAACGATTATCTTTTACTCATAATAGGCTGCAAATATTTAGATCTATGTTTAAAAAATTCGATATGACATGATCGCTAAGAAAGAAAGCGTCGCTTTAATTAATTTATGTATAATATACCCTCACATATAGAAGAGAAGATAGCTTTTTTTATCTGAGAAAATTTTATATGATTATAACAGATTATGTAAGTGTCTTTTTTGTGCTTATTAATCAGCCCGTTTATTTCTTAGTCAAATTCTTTTTTATCCTACCAGAAACTAAATATATTTCTAAAAATTAGATTAATGTCTTGGTAAACTATATAATCAAAAAATTGGCAGATAGCTTGATTGAATATTTTAGCAATAAAGGTCGTTTTTATAGCAGCAAAAGTTAAATGTGAAATTCTGAATATTATATTGAAAATACTATTTATACGAGAAGACCTCGAGTAGCACAAAGAAGTTTGTCAGTTAATTCGCCAGTGATTTGATGTTTTCCAGAATTGTATGAATTACCATAAATTTTAAATGTTTATGAAATCAAATGAATCAATAACTAGAATAAGCCGCGGATGAAAAATAAGCATCTCCGATAATTATCGTTAGCATTAATCTGTCAATGTCAAGGGTTTGTAATAATACTAGTGCCGACATCAATCAAAAATTATCAATGATGAGAAAATTGCTTTCAACAGTCATCTAGTCCATCTTCTATTGCATATCTGTTTGTTTATCTTGACCCTAGAATATTTTATCACAAAGCGAAATCATGTCAAAAGTTTAATTTCTACTAGAATTAATCAATTGAAACTCATAAATGTCCTTCTTCAACATGTTTTATGGGGCCAAAAGTTGGAAAGGAGAGGAAAGCCTATTTGATTCATGCCCAATATAACACATTATGTTTTGGATACAAACCCTCCCCCCAGATATTGAATGTATAAATATGTGACATTTTGATTGATTCATTTTTTGTTTTTTATTTTATTTCATTTTAATTTAATTTAATTTAATTTAATTTTTTAATACATTTGTAATCTTGCAATAAACAAATTTTACTTTATATAAAATGGCAACGTAGGTTTATTTAAATTAAATACTACTTGATTATTTATAAACTTTTACATAAATATAGTGCTGATATTGGTCTCATTGGTTTGGCTGTAATGGGCCAAAACTTGATTTTAAACATGAATGATCATGGTTTTACTGTGTGTGCATATAATCGTACTCATGATAAAGTGGATCACTTCTTGGCTAACGAAGCTAAAGGTTAGGTCTTTTTAATTCAACTGATAATGCAGTTTGTGTTATTAAATTTTTTATACTTTAGGTACTAATGTTGTTGGTGCTCATTCTATTGAAGAACTTTGTTCCAAATTAAAGCGCCCAAGAAAAATAATGTTGTTGGTCAAAGCTGGTAGTCCAGTTGATTCATTTATAGAGCAACTTTTACCTTTCTTGGAGAAGGGTGATGTTATCATTGATGGTGGTAATTCTCATTTCCCCGATTCTATTCGTCGTGCCAAGGAACTAGAAGATAAAGGTATTCTCTTTGTTGGGTCCGGCGTATCCGGCGGTGAAGAAGGTGCTCGTTACGGTCCTTCATTAATGCCTGGTGGTAACCCTGCTGCATGGCCTATTATTAAGCCCATCTTCCAGGCTATTGCTGCTAAGGCACCTGATGGTGCACCATGTTGTGATTGGGTTGGTGAATCTGGTGCAGGCCATTATGTCAAAATGGTTCATAACGGCATTGGTATGTACCAAAAGAAAGTATTAAGAATGGGTTTCATGACTCTCTAATATTTATTTGTATACTTTAATGCAGAATATGGTGATATGCAATTAATTTGTGAAATTTATCAAGTCATGAAAGAAGGTCTCGGCCTTTCCGAAGATGAAATGGCCGATGTCTTCGATAGCTGGAATAAAGGTAAATTGGATTCTTTCTTGATTGAGATTACTCGTGATATCCTTCGTTACAAGGATACTGATGGTAAACCTCTTGTTGAAAAAATTCTTGATACTGCCGGTCAAAAGGGTACTGGTAAATGGACAGGTATCGATTCCCTTGATCGTGGTATTCCTGTTACCTTGATTGGTGAGGCTGTATATTCTCGTTGTCTTTCTGCTCTCAAGAGTGAACGTACTCGTGCTTCCAAAATCTTGTCAGGCCCTCAAAAAGGTAACTTTTCTGGAGACAAGACAAAATTCCTTCATGCCCTTGGTGAAGCTCTTTATGCTGCTAAAATCGTTTCGTATGCTCAGGGTTTCATGTTAATGCGTCAAGCTGGTGCTGATTATGGATGGAATCTTAATTTTGCTGGCATTGCTTTGATGTGGCGTGGAGGTTGTATTATTCGTTCAGTCTTTTTGGGTAAGATCAAAGATGCTTACACTAATGACAAGAAACTTGAAAATTTGCTGTTTGATCCCTTTTTTCAAGAAGCTACTTCTACTGCTCAGAGTTCATGGAGAGAAGTCATTGCATTTGCTGTAGGCCAAGGTATTCCTACTCCTGCTCTTTCAACAGCGTTGAACTTTTATGATGGGCTTCGTCATGAGATGCTTCCTGCTAATCTTCTTCAAGCTCAACGTGATTACTTTGGTGCTCATACATACGAGCTTTTGTCTAATCCTGGTAAGCATGTTCATACTAATTGGACTGGCAAGGGTGGAAATGTCTCGGCTTCTACCTATGACGCTTAAATTACTCACATACTCTCGTTGATATTTTATTTTTCTATTTTCCACTGTAAATATAATATTAATAACAATTATAATAATAATAATAATAAAAAAACTAATATGTTCCAATTTTTACCAATGTATAAGTTATATTGTACATGTATTAATCTTCAAATTTTGAATACCATTAACCTGTGATTATCTTGAAAAGAAAAATTTCTCATTTATAAAGCTCGCAAATGAATGATTTGGATGGATAAAGAATGCTTCAGTTGAAAAAAAAAAAAAAAAAAAAAAAAAAAATAAGTTTATTTCTGACCTGCTCAACTATGTTTTAGTACTTTTAAAACATTTCTTTCCTTTAATCAAGTGTTCGTTAAAATTAATAACATTCAATTATTTTGGTTTTCTGAGACATGCTTTTTTTTTTTTTTTTTTTTTTTTTTTTTTTTTTTTTTTTACTTCAAAAGTGAAATCATCATAAGTGCATAAATCATCCAAGCGTCATATCTACATCTTTGCCAATCAAATTTGGAGCCAACATTGATTAGATCAACCCAAATATTCGCTTTTATCATAGAAGTGTATATAATAAACTCTTATGGAATAAGATTTATCTAATGGAGTTCTTATCTACTATGTATTCAATTCAACGCGCTTTGTAATTGAACATATTTTTTCCATAAAACTCAATAATTACTGCTTCAAGCAAATTGGTGTCACCTGTTGTTAAAGTTTTCCACATTGCAAAAGAAACGCATGCTGAGTTGTTGATTATGCCTTTTTATCTTTTTCTTCTTTCTATTATACAAAAATAATGGTTCGTTTCTTAACTATAATAGCAACATTTGCTCTTGCTGCAACTACACAAGCTAAAAACTTGAATGATGTTGATCCTAAAACTGTAACTTCCTTCAAAGATGGTGCTTTGTAAGTTTGTAGTTCAACACGTCAATTTCAAGATACTCATTGCTTTATTTTTGTATTAGTGTCGTTGAATATTATACTCCTGATTGTACTCATTGTACAGCATTTGGTAAGTGCTCATATATACTAGAGATAACCTTGGTTGATATGGCAACGTATTGATAATTATGCATTAGAATCCAAATGGAACCAACTCGTTAAGGATCATCAGAGCATTGCTACATTTGCTAGACTCAACTGCGCCAAACATAAAAAATTTTGTTTAGATATGGGTATTTCGCGTATTCCTACTCTTCAATCAAATTTCAATGGTGGTGAATGGAAGCAATACGTTGGTGATTTCTCAATTGATACTGTCGATAAATTTATTAAGAATAGTCAAGTCAAGAGAAATGAGGATGGCAAAAATATTGAATTAACGGAATCTTCACAATTAAAGGCTATTATCGAGAGTAAAGAGCCTTGGTTTGTAAAGTTTTACGCTCCTTGGTGTACTCATTGTAAGCATCTTGCTCCCACTTGGGAGAGCTTGGCCAAAAAATTGCAAGGTAAAGTCAATGTTGCCGAGGTCAATTGCGAAGATAATAAAGGTAAAAGCAAATGATATAAACGTAGTGTTGATTTTTAACCATTGTGTATACATACAGCTTTATGTCAAGAATATAAAATTGCCGGTTTACCTACATTGAACTTGTAATATTAAATCAAAGCTTTGTATATGAACGTGTAAATTAATTGAAATTACAATAGGTTTGTTCATGGTGCTACTTTGAAATACACTGGTGAAAGAAAATTGGAGAAATTGTTAGATTATGCTATTAAAATGTCTGGTTCTCCCATCCACAATGTTGGCACTGACAGCGAATTAGAGGATCTTCTTAAAGCTAACGATGTCAATTTAGTCTACGTTCGTGATGCTAAAAATGACGCTCATCAAGTACCTTTACTGGAAAAATTCGCACCTGAATTCATGGAACACATTCCCTTTTACACCACCACTGATCATAAAACTGCATCCCGTTACAATTTGAAGGATTCTGATCTTCCAGCTGCTGTTATTGTTAAGGATGGTAACTTCCATGTCTTCAACGATGTCGATATCCAAAACATTGTTCCTTGGATCCACAAGGAACGCCATCCTCTTGTCACACGTGTTTTGCCTCACAATTCTAATCGCATCTTCAAGGGTAAGGAAGTTGTTGTACTTGGTATCACCAAACCCGATGATTCTGATTCTGAATTCAAGTTACGTGAAATGGCCAAGATTTACAGAGATGAACATAGCGGTAAAGATATCACATTTGCTCTTTTGGATGGTGACCTTTGGGGTAATTATATATATCGTGCTTTTGGTATCAACAGCCATAAATTACCCACAATTGTCGTACTGGATCCCAAGAAGGAGGTCTATTATGATAGCCATGTCAACAAGGCCAAGTTTGCCTTTAACAATCCTGATGAAATTTTGGAATCTATTAAGAACTTAGAGAAGTTGACAGGCATTTCAACAGCTCCTTCCAAAGCTATGGGTGCTCTGGATAAGTTCTTTATTAGCTTTGGTGATCATTGGATTATTTGGACTGCTGTACTCTTTGGTGCCTTGACTGGCGTCTATTGGTTGCTTGTCAGGGACGAGCCTACTTCAGTAACTCCTGCTGATATCAGAGCACAAGCAAAGAAAGAGGTCGAACAAAGAACTCAAGAAAAGAAGATTCAAGAGGTAGAACAAAAAATCAATGCAGAAAAGACAACAGCTGTTGTCGAGAAGAAGGATGATTAAATCCTATATTTCATATTGTTATTTCAACACATTCGGCATTTATAAATAAAATAAGCATATATTTTATTCTACAAAATTTGTACTGTTGGATTGCTTGTTTAATAAAAACTTGAACAAAAATACACTTTAAAATTCGAAGCATTAATATTATCTTTTTTTCAGAAAGTGGGTAAACCAGCAAGTATCAATTCAAGACAAGAGTTTTAAAGCTGGCTTAAATAATTATTGAAAATGCAAAGGATAATGTCTCTTACAATAACTTTTTCTACAGAAAAAGCAGTTGGAACTTACTGATTTTGCTAAAAAAAAAAGTAGACTTAAACTTTTATCCCTATTCAACTTTTATTTCTACTCAGTAATTACTAAGACAAAGTTATATATTGATATACCTGTGATGTTCAACTTTCATCCAAAAACGAATATCTGAAAATACTCTATTCTTAGTAGTTGATATAATGTTTTAAGTGCGTGCTAATGTTTTAGATTTTTAAGCTAATTCACTGTTAAAAATTGGCAATTGCCCTTGGTGGTTGAACTGAATGGTTAAGGTGTGTGCTTCCCAGGCGCAAGGTCTCGTGTTCAAATCCTGGTGTCGATAAGTTTATTTTGATAATGTTATGTAGTGCTGTATATACTGTTTAGTGTCATCGTCGCCAACCCACAACTTTTAGTATGACATTTCTCCGCATGCCTGTTTGGCTCTGGGTGTAGCACTTTATTTAGTAGATTTCTTTCCCCATTTTCATAATATCATCATATCTCAACCTTGTTTACAGTAGGCCCACTTGTGGAGACCTCTCAATCTCTTGACCTTTAGTTTACAGTCAAACCTCAATCTAAGGCCGCTCGTGGTTTCTTTTAAAAAGTCCCTTATATCGAGGGCCTCCCTTATTAAATCAAATTTAAAACACAGATCAACTTCAATTTAAGAAAGGAATGAAGGCATCTTAGATAATCACACCATATCATCCTTAATCCACGATACAAAAATCTCCTTTATATCGAGGTTTCCATTGTAATATTGAGCATGTAATTGTTGCAAAGTGTTTGCTGCTGATTATACATATGAAAGCAATGCCGTTTATAAAAAGCCTGGCAAAGTACGTTTCATTATAATACATATACACATTAATAATTTGAGAAAATGTTAATTTTTTTTTTGGATTGTAGTATATTTGTATTTAGTCTAATACTTGAGAGAGATAAAAAATGCTATTGTATAAATTTATTAATGAAATTCACCGTTGCCATGCAATATATTGTATGATTAAAATGACAAAAACCACAAATAACGAGATGTTCAAAGAATTTGTTCTCCTTGAATTTAATAAATAATGTAATTCTTTATTCCTCATAGATATTACACGAAACTTTTGTAAATTCAATTAAAGTATTTGAATTGAACAAAACGATTTTACTAGCCTGCTTCAATTTACAATAATGAGTTGTTCCATCTGCAACTACAGTACTACTATATTTTCTAATTTAAACATCCCCTACATACCATTGCATTGCAAAAAAATAATAACTTCGGAAAATTTTCTTTGAACTTTCATATATCTCAGGTGTAGCGGCAGTTTAAATCCAAAATTTTCTGATGATGAAAAAATTGGATAAAAACGATCCTAAGTTTTTAAAATGGAAAATTGGCAGCAAACATGTATAGTAACCTAGCTAACTTTATTAAGTAACCTTAACATAAAATTTAATTTTGTATCTAATCGTATATTTATTGAAAACATTTATCACCAAAAATTTTGTAAAAAAAGCAAAAACATCAAAATCAGTTTTTAGTGATTATAAAAATACTTTTATAGTTAAATTTTAAAGTTAGTGTTACAGACAAATAACGCAACAAAATACCTATTATTTGAATTATTATTTGTCACTTTAGCTCTATTTTTCATAGAGTTATTAGCTTTCTTCAAAAAAATCAAATTTTGGACGAGGGTATACAAGGGGAAAATTCATAATTTCTTAAAATTGGGTTTATGGTAAAATATAATAAAACTAGATAAAAGAACCATTTTCGACTAATAAAGTGTATGTTTAAATGGTTGTTATCTCGAGTTATAGTCCATCAAAGCTGCGTTTTTGTATGCTTTTAATGGAAATGGCTTCATAAATAGTGTATGAGCTAGATTGAGATTTTTGCTAGAATTTTATTTCTTTCTTATATATCTGTTTTAAAATATTGCTCTTTGAGGTTACTTCAAAATTGCAAGAGTTATCAACTAAAAAGTAAATTTTGGGTCAATTTTCTCGGTATTTTAAGGTACAGTCCGCATAAGACGGAGTTTGATAGTTCAGGCCCCGTAATTCGAGCCTGATATTAGTAAATCTGTTTTTTGAAAGGGTCTTCTGGTAAAATCTTTAGGGCAACAACGTTGTGAAAAGTATTCTAACATACACACTCTGACCTCTTGTATGTTCTCCGAGCACATGGAAGTGCTCAAATCAAATGGTCATCGATGCGCTCATATGAGAGTATCTCAGAAATTGACTGAAAGTTAATCAATGTAAAGTTAAATCAATCCACTTTTGACAAACCATTAAATTGTATTTTCGATATAGATTTACCCAACTTGATCGTACTACACTTGGACCTCAATTTAAGGGCGCTCGTGGTTTCTTTTAAAAAGTCCCTTATATCGAGGGCCTCCTTTAAATCAATTTAAAGCACAGATCAACTTCAATTTAAGAAAGGAATGAAGGCATCTTAGATAATCACACCACATCATCCTTAATCCATGATGGTAATTGTTGCATCCACAGTTCTGTGTAGTTATCTTGGTTACGATTATTGCACAGTTTAGTAGGACATGTTCTGTATTGCTGTGTAATATGTTATAAAAGCTCAGTTAATATTGTGTAATGTGGAGTTATGGTATCACATAGGTTTAATTGGATATATAAATATATACTTATTTAGATTAGTCTTAATTAAAGAAGTTTGGATATAAAAAAGATGCTTTCCATTTTATAATAAAGTTCTTTAGTTTTTGTGTGTGATTTACTTTCTAAAGTTTTCTTTATTTTGAATTATACAATTTTTCTTGCACCAATATTTATCTTAAATATTGTGACAATTCAGATACCCTCAAAAATATGTAAAACGGAATATCCTCAACAGTTTTGTGCTAAAAAGAAAAAGATTTGAATCTATCTATCTCAACTTCTGAATTTTTAGAAAAAATAATTGACAAAAATGTTGTTGTTTTTTTTTTTTTTTTTTTTTTTTTTTTTTTTTTTTACGAAAATTTGCAAAATTGCATCAAAACATGTTAAATATGACAGATGAGAATAGATACAGTATACTAAGAAAGAACAATGTAAAGGGTTAATCATCAATAATTCTTAAATTTGAAAAAATTTATCAATTATTAGATTATTGTTATTTGATTAAATAAAAAATAAAAAAATTTACATGTTGATCTACTGTCAACGGAAAAATGCTCCGGGTGTTTTGCAAAATACTGGTTTTTTCAATGCAACTGTGTCTCAGAGCGTCTCATTTATTTGCCAAAATAATATCATGTAGAAAAAAAGTTTTTCTTTCTAACGATATATAAATCAACTTTATTGGGCAAGTTTTGATTCCATGGTGGGATAGTAAAGGTAGTAGATAAGATATAGGCATTTCAGGGAAAATCTTAATTTTAAATTTAGCGTTCAATAAGTTCCCGTAAACATTTCGGAGAGATTTAAAAAGTTCCTAAATTCTTGATCAGCATGTGAAAATGTTCGAAATATATACAAAAAGTATATGAAAAGCAGGTGTGTCACATTTTTTAATTTTTCTTTAGTATCATTACTTTACTCGCTACTTTTTTAATATGACCCGTACTCTCCCATATGACGTGCAAGGTTCCATCAAGTCTTTGTTGCTTCGTAACACCTTAATTTGTAGCAT